>JAQQZZ010094610.1:0-17230 GCA_030265115.1 Mopalia vespertina | reverse complement strand
CGATCAGCTGAAAAGCACAAGATGATCGAAAAATCGTTCTCCTGAAATTCATTTTAGGCGATCGACAGGTGATCGATTGGTTCGATCGTCTACTATTTCGAGGCCTGCCCATGAAGTTTTAACATAAAACTAGAGAAGTAAATATACAGAAACAGAAAAAGGAAATATTTGACCATGACATGATGCTCTCCTTATAAACACTCGATTCAATTAATCACCTTCCTTGTGTCTCATTAGTTGAAATGCTGTCTTTACACCTATATCATGTATCATGGACCTCAGAATGAACAGTTGATTTGTTTATGTCTTGACAGCAATAGCATGGATTTCAGAAAGAACAGTTGAGCTGGGACTGCAACTCAAGAAGTATTAACTTGGTGTTGAAATGGTGTTCACCACCATTTTGTACACTTTTTATGATGATTATGTTGAACGTTTACTGCTTTTTTATGCATTTATACCAATTTTTAATTTATTGTATGCCAAAATGTGAAGTAGAAAAAGGGTAGAAGTAACATTGGAAAGTTTTACCTATTACAGTGTGTATGAGCCCTGAAATTTCTTGTTGGTGAGAAATTCTACAATTTGTTCGGTGATGTTCTTGGTAGTCTCATCTGACTAATAATAAATTAATTGATCAATACCTTTTTAAAATTTTGTATAGGGATTTTATAAACTTGAGTTAAATATTTTTCTTATACACTGTTTGGTAAAATGTTCTCAAGCTGGATTCATGCTTCAATGTATGAACGATAGTCAATATAGACTAATGGTTACAAAATGCAAACACTGAGGGCCTACTGTCCTGGTTCCATAGTCAGCGTGTCGGACTACTGATCCTCCCTCAATGTACCATTGACATGTTGAAATCACCCAGTGGACCTCGGCTATATGAGGGAGTCAGACGAGGTGATTCTCCAGCAGAGTGAGAAGAGGACAGTCTATTGTCCTATAAGGGAAAACCTGTAGATTATCAATATGACATTAAAACCCCGAACAAACCACACAAATGTAACCATTGTTGATATTTACATATAAATATTCATAATAAAGTAACTATTTGATATTGTGTTTTGAAGATAAAAGACAGACCATGTTGTTCTCTGCTACACAAACAAGAAAGATTGAAGATCTGGCCAAGATGTCGCTGAAGAAGGAACCATTATATGTAGGTGTTGACGACAAGAGAGAGACAGCTACAGTGGAGGGACTAGAACAGGTAAGAGTTTTATTAACGGTTCCTCAAAATACTTATGACATAAATGAAAGTTTTTTATTGATTATGTTTTCAACACATTTTGAGTAAAGTTTCCGTGGATTCCATTCAAAGTGTGTGAACAGTTTTACTAGGACATGTTATACATCATTTCACACATTTTTATTAATATTTGGCAAAATGATGGCCTTCTTCAAAATATCAGTTTTCGATTCCCTTTTTTTTTTTTATTGCTCTAGCGGATTGAATGTAAATGGCTGCTCAAGCCTGAGTTTCTTGTAGTTTTATAAATAAATGCTGAGGTGTATAAAGGCATCTCACTAAGTGTGGCTCTGGCTATCACAGGGTGGTTTTTACCTGCTTTCCTCATAGTTTTCCACCCTATTTAGTAAGGCAGAGTAAACATTTATCTCTTACTGTGGGTCTTCATCTGTATTGTTTGTTCACATTATCTCATTATTGTACAACTCTATTATGTATGATTTTGTGCCTTAACTGCTGTTATTTTCTACTTCTATATCATAATAGTAGACCTTTATCTCTATTATTGTTCACGCTTTATCTCAGGGTCCTGTATTTTTCTTTTTCCACAGGGTTATTTTGTGTGCCCCTCAGACAAACGGTTTTTATTACTATTCACATTGTTCCACAGGGTTATTTTGTGTGCCCCTCAGACAAACGGTTTTTATTACTATTCACATTCTTGTTCCACAGGGTTATTTTGTGTGCCCCTCAGACAAACGTTTTTTATTACTATTCACATTCTTGTTCCACAGGGTTATTTTGTGTGCCCCTCAGACAAACGATTTTTATTACTATTCACATTCTTGTTCCACAGGGTTATTTTGTGTGCCCCTCAGACAAATGGTTTTTATTACTATTCACATTCTTGTTCCACAGGGTTATTTTGTGTGCCCCTCAGACAAACGGTTTTTATTACTATTCACATTCTTGTTTCACAGGGTTATGTTGTGTGCCCCTCAGACAAACGGTTTTTATTACTATTCACATTCTTGAAGAAGAATCGTAAGAAGAAGATAATGGTGTTTTTGAGCTCGTGTCTTTCTGTGAAATTCCACTATGAACTCCTCAATTACATAGACCTACCTGTCATGTGTATTCATGTAAGTTAATGAATTATGTCTTTTCTTACACACAATGTGTTTTGCCTATAGCACGCTGACCAAGGGCAGTTTTTTCAAAGAATAGCATTGTTGTCTTTGCTTAGCACTGGGGGGAGATTAACGGTCTAACAGTATCAAAACACCTCACATTTTATGTTTGTGCTAGTGTCAATTATTGTTGGAATACACCACCGTAATATAATTGAAATACCCTTGAGCACAGCATAAAACACCAATCAAACAATAAATCCATTTTTTCCGTATAAAAACTGAGATTTACAAATATGAAGACCTATATGCATAGCATAACCATTGTAAGATTGATTTATTATTTAAGAAGGGAAATGGTGGTGGCTCAGTGGTTGACGTGCCTTACTACTGATCCTCCTTAAATGAGCGACTCACAGGTTACCTCACTTATTAAAAGGAGTCGGTCTAGGTGACTCACAGGGGTGCTGTAAGAGCATTTCTAAAAAAGGCAGAGTAAGAAGTTGACAAAATGTCCGCATATTGGTGAAATACCCTTGAGTACAATGTGACACACCAATCAAACAAGTTAAATAGAAACAATTGTAGTATAAACTACAGTAGTAGTTAAATTTTCTACACCTTTTTACACTGATAACATGACCAAAATGTTACAGCGGGCAGTTGGGTTGGAGCTGACTGTTGCCCTGGTGCTCTCATAGGAAGCTGATCTGTTTGTCATGTATATGTATTGTCTTGTGATTGTTCTGTCTTGTCTTTGTTGTCAGTCATATGAGTGAAATAATCTTAACTATAGCATTAAACTACAAACAAAAAACGAAACGTTACGTTACAAACTGGTCCTGTAATTAAAGGATATGGGGTGGAGGGGATGCTGGAATCGACTGTTTAAAAGTGATACAAAAAACATAATTTTCAAGAAAAAGATGAGCACGTATATATATATCGGTGTCATTTTAACATGTTGATCAATCAACCTACGAAAGTGTGTAGTGCAAACCATATGTGTGATGTGACTTAATCAGTTTATTGCTGTATCTTATTCACATTAGGACGTGTTATACAGAGTTTTGTATGTCTATTTACAGGGCAAACAGAAGCAAGCCAAGCGAACTCAGACCTTTTTTCAGTTCTGTAATTCTGAAGAGGCGATATTGTTGTGTACAGACGTAGCTGCTCGAGGCTTGGACATTCCCCTGGTGGATTGGATCGTCCAGTATGACCCACCTGATGATCCTAAGGTACACGACCGGCTCCTTCACCAAAACTCCTCGTTAATGTGATCTCTCTGATCTCTCCTGAATCTGATTTGTTAGTTGTATCTTTTACCTTAGTTTTAGAATTAGAGATCTTATTTCATCATATTTTGGGGGTATTTCTTGCCTTGTATCTTGTTATTTTACATGTCCGTGACATCAAGGGAGGTTTTCTTCACTCAGTGGGCAGTCGTATATGAAAAATTATGATAATTATAACGAGATACTGTAAGAAAACATAAACTCGTTTTGTTTTCTTAATTTTTCTTAATTTTTTTTTTTTTACAGGAATATATCCACAGGGTAGGACGAACTGCAAGAGGAGAGGGTGGGATTGGCCACGCCTTACTGATCTTGACCCCAGGAGAACTGGGGTTCTTGAGATACCTGAAGAAATCTAAGGTTCCATTGAATGAGTTTGATTTCTCCTGGAGTAAAGTCTCACAAATTCAGCCTCAGGTAAAGTCACATTTGCATTTTATGAAAATTTAGGTATTTTGAAGACTTAAGCCCGTCACACACTCGCGATGAGTTTGATCCCTTGCAATATCTTGTTACTGTCTGCAGCTAATCGCTATGGTTGCGAATAAAACATTCAACAGAAAATTGCAGCCTTAAACTGTGTCCAAGATAGTCACATGATTTAAAGTCAAACAATGTTGATGCATGTAACAAGCTTGTGTTCGTTGCTAGTGCTGTATAATAATCAAAATCTCTTCCAATTAGTTGCAGGCTGACAATTGAAGACCACAGGGGAAACAGTAGACAGAATTTCGCGATTACCCCCCTTAGCTATGAGCTCAGAGCATAAACCTTCCCTCACGCATACTGTTGTGCCCGAAAACAACCGTAGTCCTTTAATAGCAATGTCTGAAAATAATAAACCCTATTTAAAATTACAGACTTTTAAAGTTAAAAATCTGATTTTCTGCAAATCGCTTTTGTGTGACTACGGTCTTTTTTACCCTGTGGTCTTCAATTGCTTGTATGTGACAGGCTTTATTTTAAAAAATCTTAATTTCATTATTACATCAAATTTTATCCAAGAAAAAAATCATATCTCATCAATTATCTCAAACTTATTAGTTCTAAAGTTCTATCTCCAACTCTTTACAGAAGTAATACGTTTAATCACAAGATGAGGGCTATACCTGTATTCTGGTGCATTTTGCTCACAGAATTTATGTTAATTATATGTTATGCTGTATCATAAAAAATACACAAGACATTACTCCTAAAAAGAGTTTCTTACACATAGATTTCTTCTAGGGTAGGCAGGTCTGGCAGAGATGGGACACATTATTCAATGGTTTCATTTCCAGCATGGACACATTGCTATTGCATGAAACAGACTCCATTTACAGTTCCCCAAAAATCTGAAAAATCTGAATAAACATAATAGCCATAATACTCAGAATAAATTTAATAAGTTCTCTCCCTTAGAGTTTCAGTTTGAAACGTGATTAAGGATTGTTTCATTTGTTATTTTTCAGTTGGAGAAGTTGATAGAGAAGAATTATTTCCTGCATCAGTCAGCTCAGCTAGCCTATAAGACATACATCCGAGCGTATGCTTCTCACTCTCTAAAGAATATATTTGACGTCAATAAACTGGATCTACAGAAAGTTGCTCTATCATTTGGATTCAAAGTGCCCCCATTCGTCGATCTCAGTATCCTTTGCATTATTAATTGTATTTGTATTGAAGTATTTATAGTCCTTATACAAGGCTGTTACAAAATAGGTTGTGTAGTGACTCAGTTGGTGAACATCGGACTGCTAAATGCACTTCACTCTATCACATGTAAAGAAGAATTTGATGCTGTAAATTATCTCATGTGTTTAGCGGACAGTCAGGAGGGAGCTTCCTGTTGTTCTGGGGTTTCAGAAATATGTTACAATGAGTAGCCAATGGTCGGTTTGTCATGCCTCTGTATTGCACCTTGTATTTGTCCTGTCTTGTCTTTCTTTCCAGTGGTGTCCAGGTTGATTTCTTTCACCCACTGAGCTGCCATGCCATCATATGAGTGAAATAACATTAATTTGGGTGTTAAACCCCAATCAAACAAGCAAACTTATGTAGGTAAAATAGTAAGTTTCTTATAACTGTGGAGATTGCAGGGAATTTTTTTTGGTTTACGCCAAACAATCTGCCATTCGAATATGTTATATACATGTATGTGAAATACTCCTGAGTATGATGTTAAATAGCGAGCAAACAAGTAATATAGTATGGAATTATGTTCTACCAAAGTTATACCGACTCATCTTTATATCATATTAATGGAGTTCCATCTTCATTATCTGATCAATGCCATTCAGAGTCCACATTTAAAAGATACTTCATAGTAAGTGAAAATACATTGCATGGAGCTGGAGGCACCAGCAAGTAAACTTAAAAAGTTTTGCTTTGGCTGATTTTCTGAGAAACAAGCGATCTCAATTCTACATGTGTCCTGTTAACACTGATATGTCTGGTTTAAATGAACCCTTTTCTCAGAAAGGGTGAATGATTAAAGGTATTCAACCTTAGAATACTAGTACTCAGGGGTGAATATGCTATGAGGCTGTGGTTAGCATGTGTGCCTACTAATCCTACTTTGGTTTACCCTCCATGGGTTTGAGTCAACGATCACGTATATGTGTAAGTCACATGATGTGGGTGGTTTTTATGAGATTGGTTTTTATGAGGTTTCCTCTTGGTTTTCCATCGTATTTGAGCAAGTAACAGTGTGAAATGGACAATACATCATCATATAAGTGTAATATCCTCGAGTCGACGTTAAACCACAATCAAACAAACAATCCACTATTGTATATTATATGAGGAAAATAGACTTTTTTCTAGTACAATCAATAATTTATAGTATTTTCTGGTTTCTTTGTTGTTAATGGTGATTGTTGAGCACTCCAGTCTCCTTTAGACTAAGGTTTTCATATTCTGACAGGCTCAGCTGTTAAATTTTCCTTAACCATGCCCCTCAGATGTTCACAGTAAAGGTGGAGACCGGTCGAAGAGGAAAGGAGGCGGATCAGGAGGCTATGGATATCAGAAAGGAGGAGACAAACACTCCCATAAGACCAAGGTCTTCAAACAGGTCGGCGGCAGTAACAAACAGTACTCAAAGAAACAGTACAGCAGATGATAGAGATGGAGTGAATCTGCTGCAGCCATTATGTTCTGTGCCTGGTCCACGGACTGTCAGTGACAGTTGAGCAAGTGCGTGGGAGGTTTCCCCTCACTTACACTTTATAAAGTGTCAAAGTGTCAATAAATCAATTTAGTTTGGCCAACCTTAATTCACATTCTACAGATGTTTAATATTTCTACAATATTTTGTACCTACATTGGACACAGAACCAGCCCTCAATTTGCTGACAGTATATTAAAGAAAAGTGAAGTAAAACTAAATACGTGTCCTTACTGGAACATACATGTTATGGACGCGGAGTTATCGGTCAGGTATAAAACCGATGTCAAACATTCTCAGTGGTACTGTTTAATGTTGGAAATAAACTGCTGTCGTACAAGTGAAATGCATGAGAATGGTGTTAATAACCAAGCAATTCCATGAACCTCTGACATATCGTCTACAATCATTATTTTGCTTGTCTATTCAGTGTTTTTTGTGATGACCCCCCAGTATCTCCCAGATGAGTAAACGATGTGGCTTGGGCAATCACAGGGGTTAACAATCGGTTGTCATATAAGTGAAAATACCCTTAAGAACGACATTAAACTCCAATCAAACAAACAAACCAAGCTGATGACAACCATGTTATAACCAGCTCGCAGTACCCAATTGTTTGGATCCAAATCAGTTGCTTTTAGTCGATTTAATCACAAACTGTCAATTACAGATAGATATTCAACTGTGCATGAAGTTATCTTATAGTGGATTTAATGTAATAGTGTTTTGAGCCAACCTGCTCCTGGTATTTTCTGTGTCTCATTGATGGGGACACAAACCGTGTTCCATCACATCAGCCATTTTTCAACTCTATGTAAGGTTACTGTGTCAGTTGTCCAAATAAATAAGAATTACAAGGTAATTATTAAGCAAAAATGTTTTGTTTGTCGAGCTGTCAGGAGATGGTCTTTGCAGAATAACCAATCAGCATGGTTGCTGTAAACTTCCAATACTGGGGAGTCATTAACACCTGGTTTAAGACATATTGTGTTTATCCAGTCCCGTTTTTTTTATACGCCCATCATTTGACGGATGGGGTCAGCCATCCGTCTGCCTGGCTGCCTGTCAACTTTTTGGTTTCCAGACATTACCTTGAAAACCACTTATGAATTCTAATCAAACTTAGTATAAGTGTTCCATGCAACAAGTCGTTGCATGGGATTGATTTCGGGATATGTCGATCTACAGGTGGCAAAGTCTAAATTTGGTTTCTGTATATTAACTTGAAAACTTCTTGTGGAATTAGAATCAAACTTTGCGCCACCTGGTGGCAAAGTCTAGATTTGTTTTGTATGTTAACTTGAAATCTCTTGTCAACTTTTTGGTTCTGGACATTACCTTGAAGCTGCTTATGGAATTCAAATCAAACTAAGTTAGTAGGAGTGTTCCATTTGACAAGACAGAGTTAAGATATTCCACGTGTCAAGATGTCGTATCGGATTTTGTTTAGTGTATTCTTGTGTAGAAATGCGGTCACCTGGTGGATTCCATTCAAACTCCACTTTAATGTTCCACATGGCCAAAATGGCTGAGTGGAATGTTGATGAAGCTTGAAAAGGAAATACTTATTATTAATCAATGTTCAAATTAGCATGTGGGTGGTGCTGTCGAAGACAAATGCCATCAGGAATCCTATTTGTTGTGATATCCTGTTTTGCATCCTGTTCTTGACCTGTCCTATCAATTAAATTGGCACAAATTCATACAGCTAATATGCGTTTTCTTTGGGCCTATATTGCAACTCACTTGAGCTCTAGTCTTGTTGTATTTATGTTTATCTGAACTCTGAAAGATTCAACCGAGTGTTCAGTGAGTTTAACAGATGATTATCTGATATTGTACATCGCATATTTAATTGTATGTAAATTTTTTTTAAATATTGCATTAAATAGGTCCTTGTACAGTACTGAAATAAAGTCTCTGATTTTTTTCTTAAATTTAAAAGGTAGGTGGTCGGGTCGCACGGAGATAACATAAAGATATGGTAAACCTGTACCATACAGCTTATTTCACAACCAGTCACACCAATAAAAAGAAATTGTCCATTCTTGGGAATAAGGCGGAGCAGTTACCTAAGTGATAAGCAGTTAAAATCAAACTTTTATTTCTATTAACTAATTTACAGGACAATTTGAAACTTTCCATAGAACATCTTGAGGTCATTCAAACTTTCATAGGTTGATGATTTAGGCTAAACACGTTTCTATTCTTCATGTAGTATTAGTTTACCAGAAGTGTTAGAATGTTAATTATCACACTGCCTTGTTGTGACAGGTTTATTGTGCTGTATCCTTTTATTGTTCGCCAGTGATGTCTGGCTTGTTCACCCATTTTCCATATCAGTGAAGTAACTATCAAACAGACGGACAAATTATTGAGTGAGCGGCTAGATTTCATTATAGTCTGTTTGGTTGGCTATGAAGCTTAAATCATAGTTCTTTACAAATCTCACTCTGAAGTCATTGAAAGAACTGCTCACATCATCCCAGACGTCATTCTCTTGATGCCATAGTGGCATGCATTTTTTTGTTCCAGATCAACTGATAAACATACATGTAGTCAGCGCTGTGAAGAGAATTCCACATTAGTACTACCAGGAGTCTATCAAGTAGAAGTATGAAACTGGACATTAGTCAGTCTCAATGGCATTGTGACTTTCAGAGGACTTTAATTATGCCATGACTCATTGCTCAAGAAATGGGGCATTTCGTTGTTTCGCGCAGTTTGAATGTCAGAATCTACGAACACCGTATGGGTTAAATATCATTATTGCCACGCGGTGGAAATATATACATCATTGAGATTTAGCATGATTTACCCATGATTCCACATCCAATTCATGTTCTTCAAGGTTTCTGTATTTCTTGCTAGAGGGCGCTTTTTCAACAATCAGCGTTGGCCTAGTCACAATTGTTGACACTTGGTAATGGCTGGTTTCATACTTCTGCTTTGCAAACTTCTGGTACTACTGATGTAAATTTGCATATTCTTAAGCCAATTGCGATTCTGAAGGTTTGTTCTGGTGTACATAGTCTTAATAGTGTACAAACAGTCAATAAAGTTCCGGCAAACAAAATGCACTACTTGTTGGCCAAGCGATTCCACAGTACACAAATCTTGTAAAGTTGAGCGGATTGTATGAATCGTTGTGTGTTTAACCATCTTGTGTGTACAGAGCAGATTGTCTCTATTTATAGCCTGGATGTGATGTCCCACCATCTGTTCAAAAAGAGCTTCTTTATAACACCGAATACATCAGAAATGTTTTAATCAAATTAAATTGTTTCAGACAAAAATATCATGAACATTTTTAAAACTGTGTTCCCTCAATTTTCAGATGCTTTCTCTATTGAATGGAGTCTATACAAACGGTCTCAATTATAACTTCAAGCACTGCAGAAAACTGCATTATAACAATGTACAAATCAGTGGCAGTGAAGTCTCCTTTGTATTAGTTAAAAACACTGAATATCCCCTGACATCATGGCTTTCCGGCCCTAGGCTATTCTTTAGGAATAATGCTGCCAAAACATTTCCTACTCCAACTTGTTTTTGTTCTGAATCCTGTCTCTCTTTGCATTTCTAAACACATTAACAATACAAGGGCCTAAGGCACTGTCCAGATAACTGTGCATACATTCGGTTTTTTTGTGGATTGAGGGTGAAACTTCCGTAAACAAGGACTAAGTATGGTGAACTATTCAGACACCTCACCCCTTATCTGTTAGTTATCACAGACTGATTTCAATTCCATTCATTCAGTTTTAGTTACTCTCTATCATAAACACTAACAAATAGTAGTACTAGAAGAATGGGATGTTGATTGGACAAGACCAGGTGTCAACCTGTAGACACCTGATTGATTGATCATGATTAGATATGGAATGCTCCCCTTGAGAACATTGTTCAAAAGTAGCACACTTTCCTATACCTGTATGATAAATAACAATTTTAAAAAAAGGAACTTTTTATGTTCATTCCTTGACCAACTTTGGGATTTGACCGTAAAGACAAATTTAGAATGTAAAATTAATTTAGTATTTTATTGGACACCTTTTTATTGTGTTTTTCCAAAATGGTTGACATCTGTCAAAATATGCACAATAAAAGTGTCTCGAAGACTATCTCAAAGATATCTTAAAAACACGCTCAAACAAGTCCTCTAACTCTGTGTGGATCTATAAAACATTTTTATCCAAGATGAGAAAAAAATATATATACGGTCTATACTACACCAGCATTAAAAAGTTTACACCTGTATGTCTGTAGTTGAGAGGACTCCTGTCCAGAAATGTGTATTATTCTGGCACTGGTATATTTATCAAAATTCCTACTACTTTGACGCAAAGAATTTAAACAGTTATTTACTTTTCAATGTGAAAAATTGACAAAGAATCCTTCTGTAACAAAAATTCATATTTTAATACACCAATAAAACATACATTTCTCAACATTCATAACCTGT
Source organism: Mopalia vespertina (assembly GCA_030265115.1). NCBI lineage: Eukaryota > Metazoa > Mollusca > Polyplacophora > Chitonida > Mopaliidae > Mopalia > Mopalia vespertina. Next base: position 5,991 of record JAQQZZ010094610.1, on the reverse strand, counting down.
TGATATACATGTAGGACTGTACATAAATATGTGTACACCGAGAACGTATGCTTTAATTCTCTACATTTATGCAAAATAAATATATATAAATAATTGTGTGAATTGTAGTTACCTACTACATGTATTATATATATACACATAATTCTAAATGCCATGATATTTTATAAACAATGTTACATTGCACTTACCAACTACACTGAATGTCAAACACAGCACCATAATTAACTGAAGTACCTCAAACACAAACACCTTGAGATTGATTGATGTTTAACGCTGTGCTTAAGGGTATTTCACTTATATGACGGCGGTGTATTCCAACAATAATTGACAGTAGCACAACCAAGATGTGAAGTGCTTCCATAATGTTGGAAAGTTAATTTTCCTCCAGTGCTAAGTAAAGACAACAGTGCTACTCTTCAAACAAACTGCCCTTAGCCAGAGGACTATTACCTGGAGACATAATGATTGATCGTTATTTCACTTATAGAATGGCAATATTCTCCAACAAGTAAAAAGTGACTCTTACACAACCATATCAGCAATGTTTTGTTGGAAACTTTATGTTCCTCCATTGCTATAAAGAAAAGATGACTGCTTGAAACATACTGCTCTTAGCTAGGTTAAGCCACATGCTTAAAGATTCGCGAGATAATTTTGTAAATACGATATTTGACAAATGACCAAAAATGGCTCCACTGTTACATATAACAACATTCTGGATCACTGAAAAACACTGAATTTTTTAATGTGATTTCAACATGTACCGTTGATTTGGTTGCGATCAGAACACTATTACCGGGTATACTATTCATAATTTACATAAATACATCTAGTAGCCTAAGTTAACACTTGGAATGAGGAAAGACATGTAGTTTAGGAGCTCAGTAATCAGGTTTTCAATATGACCAGATACCTGTACCCCATGTGATCAGTCATAACCTGTGTTTTGAATGTTTGAACACCCGTTTACCCATCGACATGCCACAAAAGAATATCACGCAAGACAATTTGACATGTTTAATATTACTAAACCTTCCATCACAATTCAGCATTTCTTGTACAGTACAGCTACCAATTATTGCCAATGAATTTAATTTTGTGTAATAAAGCTCTGGTATCACAGTACATGTGTACCCATTGCTCTTCTTTCAAGTTAATTTTCAGTGCAATTCTTTACTGTACTTCCAGGTAGCACATATTGTTAACCATGTTTGTCTTACCTGTTGCTCGGATTCTTTGTAAATTTAAGTCCTAGTACAAGGAAGGTATCCTTCATCCAGTAGGCTGGCACTGGAGTGAAATGACTAGGATTCCATCCAGGGCCACAACACAAAGCATAACTGTGCAATTTTGAAAGTATGATTTTGTTAATGGTTAATTACTTTTGTTTCCTAAAACTTTAAGAAACACACTTATACTGACTAAGTGGACAGTCCACCGTACTTAGTACTGTAAATCCCATAAGATCCCAATACAAACACAAAACAAAACAAAAATTTGTTTAAGCATTATCAGACAGTCTGTGAGTGTATTTATGGATTTTCAAATTGATATGATACTTAACGCAGATGATTATTCATGAATAATTGGCTTGATTTTCACTTTATTTGACACGCAGACTATTGGGAACGTCAACATACAGGGTGTCCAATTAGACTGTATTCAAGAAGCTTGTTAAAGCACTAACACTACTTCTAGTGACAAAATCTTGGTTAACAAGCCAAAGGGTCTTAAAGTGTAACGATCAACCAGGAGCCGAGTGGTAGTGTATTTCTAGCTAAACCACCCATTTGCCTGCCAACAAGGAATTGTCTGAATTACTACATCCATGTAGATTTTGAATTGTATACATAAGAGCCGATTTATAATTAACAAAAAATACTGATTGAGTCAACAATTGGTATAACAATTTTAGTAATTGATTGTTGTCTAAAACACTCATGTGATTGTTCTGTCTTGTCTTTGATTGTTGTGAGCGGCGTTGAGGGTGGTTTCCTTCACCCATTGGGCGTCCTATAAGTGAAATAACCTTAAGTGAAGGTTAAATCCCAATCAAACAAACCCAACAGGGGAATTATAGGCGATATGCCAGATGATATGTTATGGAAGAAGTTAAAACCTTTCACTGTATTGTGTATCAATTAGTATTATGTATCCCAAATGAACAGTGTTGTGATATCACGGATATGTTCAATAATTAACATGATACATCCCAAATAAACCTTTTTGTTTATTGTTATGTAATAATCAATATTATGATGCACTATCTCGTTTCACTGTCTCAGTATACATAATTAGTTATTAACACATCAGTATAGATACATTCCACCCGCACCCCATGACCTGGGCATCCAGCAGTGCCAGGCAGTGCGCCCATCAATTAGTGGCTAATTCAGCTCCTTGAAATAGAGATGTCCATACACTGAATGACCCTACCACCAATACACACATCCCTTGGGGTATAACTGATGCAGCACACCACTTGGGTAAATTTTGTGTCAAACATGTGCTTGTATAAAGTAACTGGTCCAGGTCAGAAAAGTACCTCCTACTGTATTTCTGATGTGAGCTTGTGGATATTGATGGTCGTCTTCAGCTTAATGAAACTACAGTAAATGTCCTAAATATTTGGAATAGATTTATTTACCAGTTTAAAATTTTTTTTTTAAATTTCGTAAAAGATAAAAACATTGATTCATTTCAATTAGTTAGTTGTCCATGATATGCCTGTTTGATTTCTAGCAGGTTGAGATTAAAATCAACAGCTAAAGTATAAACTGATAATTTTTCTTGTCCTGGCCAATTGAACCCATTTCTCTGGAGACAAATATGTAACAAGAATGCACGAAAGTCCCTCTTCCCACAATTCATGTTATAAACAGTCCCAACTGTTTTGTACATGCAGCTATGTCTGTCAGTGTCGTGGATCGAATGGTAATTAATAGCTTAAATAGTCCTGGTAAAAAAAATGACTTGCTGGTGTTGTTGTTAATCACAATAGCTAGTGGCGTCCTGGCATGATGCAATCACTGATAACTACTGTACACACATGTGAATTGAAGCTGATCTCTTGAGGCACAAATCTGGTTAACTGATACCACCAAGAGGAGCCCCTTTTCCCCCCTGCCCAAAACCATCATATTGCCCATCTGGGTAAGCTGATCATTCTATTGGAGGCTTAGTGTCATAGCAATACTGTACATGGTCAATTGAATCTAATCTTTTTTTTTTCTTGGCTGTAATCTGATTAGGTGATCCCAAAAGAAGACCCCTTTTAATGTTGCCAGTAAACCAAAAGATTGACTTTCTGGTCATCTGTATCCGGGGATCAGCACAATGCTTCCTAGTGTGAATGCTTGGTGCAGTAATTGATAGCTGTGCTGTTCACGGTCAATTAAATCTAGTCATTTTATCTGAGCAAAGATCTGTTTAACTAAGGCCACAGGAAACCCTTTGCTTTCAGCTTCTCCATACACTGTTGCTGCTCATTATGGTGTCAATGTAATCACAACCAAACTCTGTATTAAGCACAGTGCAATCTCTATCAATGGTTAACCAGGGATTCTGACAGCATTGTTAGCATGTATTTGGTGGGGATGTGTTCTGTTATACTGTCACACTTGACAACTGACATTTTAAACTTGATCCACTGATGACTTGTTATGTTTATGTACTGTTACGTGGCTCTGTTGTGGCACTAGAAGGTGACATTGGGACATATGATGCCTTGTAATTGTGTCTTGTTGAGAACAGTTACATGGATTTCTACCATGACACCTGTTCAGAAAAATATATCCATGAGACCTCCACAGCAATTAACTGGGACTTCATGTCATACCTGGGGTTATGTCACTCAGATCGCGAACCAGTGAGCGAAGAAAGCTGGCAACAAACAATGGTAGATCAAAACATTGTTAATTTGCTCCCCCCCCAAAAATGCTATAATAAAACAAAGAGAGCAGATTTACAGTGAGTGGTAGGTACCATTACAAATGTTCTTAGAGAGCTGTGTTGGTTGGAGAGTGCTCTCAGAAGCATACAAGGCATCATCGAGCCGGTCAGTGTTGGGGCATCCTTGTATTGCGTCTTGTGATTGTCCTGTCCTGTCTTGTCATTGTTTATTACCACTTACCAGTGACATGTAAATTGGTTTCCTGACATGGCACGCCTTCATTTGGGTGGAACTTTAGAGAAATATAACCCCCCAACCAAACAAACTATCCACCCAATCACTGAGCTTACACCCTGGGTCTTGACACTCTACAGGAACATGACTGTTTCACAAATACAACAAATAGTAGAAGTGAAACCAATAACAGACTGAGGTATTTGTGCTCCGCAGGCTGTAAACTAGTCTTAACCTAGACAATTACGCTTCATACATTCCCTTTTGTTTGTGTTGAAGGATAACTGCAGTGTTAAACATCACAAAGCTTCACACACAAATCCATTGTTCATGAATAATGGCTAGATTGGTGGGTAATCTGTTCAGCATCACACTGCTTCACACCAAAAGCGAGAATGATTCCATTGTTTTCAAGTGTAATTGCTAGATTGGTGGGTTTTCTGTTCAGCATAAAACTGCTTCAAGCTTACACCAAAAGACGGTCATTCCATTGTTCACGTGTAATTGCTATGTTTGTGAGTTATTTTCTTGTGACACGGAGACACTTGTCGATCCCACAGGCAGGATTGTAAACACCATGCTAAAGACGGCCATTAACCCAACAAACCCTGCCATTATCAGCCGAATCTTCTGACTACCGTCTTTCCATTTTGGGCACACTTGTTGTATTCTGTCAAACACAGATTCCTTTTGACTGAAAGAAGACCAATTAAACTTTACTCAAATATAATGCTAGTGTAACTGGCAAATAAAATAATTGGGTACAAAAATTATTCTGTTGAGCAATTATGACATGGCTTCCAACTTAAAGGCCTCATAGCTATAAAACTTTGAGACATATAGAAATAATTGTCATAAAAAAAATACAGATATTATTCCCAACATACATGTACCTGTCCAATTTCTAATAAATTTAAACTTATTGGTTGGCCAGAGAGTTATTGACAAATAGATGTGTAATTTACATCTAGTGTTAGGTGAATAATTTATTGAATTAAAATATTACAAAAAATGTATGATCAGCATGTAAACTGGATGATTGTTTAACACTATGAGACATTCATGTTATTCATAGGACAGTGGTCTGCTCCAACCGTAGACTCAAAATAAATACACGGAGCATAGTGTTTGCTCTCTTTGAAAATTAATCTTCCTCTAGTGCTAATTAAAGTTATGTTTGAATCACACGGTCCTCAGCATTAAAAAAAAGTAAATTTTATAATTAAAAAGCCTTCTTGATATACTAAACTACTCATGAAAATGTTTTCAATAGGTTCAAACATGTTACATGCTTTTGATGAAAAAGTTGTCAGCTTTAAATTATTATTTTTTATGTTCTAACTCCTCTAATTTGACATCCAAAACAAAAATTTAAGTTAATCATGCTTATAAAGTTAATTGCATTTAATTATTTAATGCCCATTGAACAAAGTATTTAGAAATGTAAATATCTCACCATTCTGCTTCTTCAGGGGACAGTTCATTATCATCCATTATATCCTCTAGGGTGTCCGAGAAAGCCTGTTGTTGTTCCCTTAATTCTGTCATCTCGCGACCCAAATGGGCACGGACACCTTGTTCAAAACTGAAATAATGAATGGATTTATAGAAACAGTGCTAATCAGCTCTTTATGTATTTCAGTCAATACAAGTCCACACACACTACTAAAGCTCTCAATGATTAATCAATTGCGCTTTCTAGTTCAGTCTACATGGGTCTATATACTATTGAACAGTCAATAAAATCAAATATTGACACTCTTGCAAGGGTCTATGAACTTTAATAACATATATATATAACTTTATTTTCTGAGGGTAAATACATGTAAACACAAATTATCTCTGTCAGTTTAAAATAAACTGGT
>JAQQZZ010094599.1:0-11533 GCA_030265115.1 Mopalia vespertina | reverse complement strand
GTTGTGGCAAATCTCGCTTGTATTTCTTATATTAAACTTTGTTAGCCAAACATGTGGACGCCCGCTATTTATTCACCGGCGATGTAGAAAGTTAGGTACCGGTTCGTCTTTAAGTAACTCATCAAATTTAACGCCTGAAAGAGAAGATTTTGGGTGAGATTGTCTTCACGCTTTGAAACTATTCCAATTGTGATATAAATTAAATCAGGATGTGTTCTTTCTATTTTTATCATTCAGAGAGTTTTCCCCTTTTTTAAATTATGACATTCATTGACTGTGATTATCCTCTACATATAGTGGTCACAGGATAATTTTCAGTGCACAGAGATTAACGTGTGGGCGTTAAACGCACAGGAAATAAGACAAAACTAATGTAGGGTATATTTATATATACGTCACACGAATGAATGATGCAGACTATAAAAGAACTGACCGTGTGTCACGTTTGGATGGTGGACATGAGGACCAAGTAGGTGTCCCAGAGTTGTGGTCAGTGCAGTGGCGACCTCATGACCTTCTCTGGCGCCTCGATCCTGAACGTGATGGTCGGATACGTTACGTCGCCCGCCAGTTAATAGCGTGTGGTTTTGGACGCTGACTGGATGGTTGTGGACTATAAGGTTGTCAGCCAGAACATGGTGCGCCGTGGAATCCTGTGCTCTCAGTTGATGTAATGTTTCTTCTACTATAGTGTTAAACCATACACAAATATTCGTGGCAACCATATGCATCAACCCAAACCGGGCAACCACTTTATACTTATTAATACACATCTGGAATGAAAACAAATTTAGTATTTTGCGATACAGAAATGATAATAAAGCAAATATCTGTATATAAAATCGGGTTTAGTTTGTACATCTATCATTTATAAAATATATATATATATAAGGCCTATAGATGTTTTTAATGTAGACATTTCTTTTTTGCTTGCCTCCACCAGGAATCGAACTCTTGCTAGCAGGACCAGCGTTCTAACCATCTGAGCTACAGAGACTCCCGACAGAATGACAAATATGCCTATAGATAAGTGTGTATTTCGATCATTGGGTAAATCTGTTAAAAAACCAAGCCTGTTTTTAGGAATGTAGCATTAATTATAACTTATCCTAATTTTGTATTTTGCGCTCCGTGATTGTCTTATCATTGTTCACAGTGACACTGGTGCCAAGGGGTTTCTACACCCATTGGGCTGGCACGCTTTCACGTGTAGGAGTAACTTTTAGGTATTTAAGGCGGAAAGGCTATTAATATATGAGCTATATACCAGCTGTGTGTTGAATCTTACTTTAGAGTTCATGAAGACGAAGTAAAGCTGGACAAACGTAAAAATTAGGTGAACAACTGGACGTAATGCGAACACAGCATGAGCACAGGGATCAAAAGCCTCCACTTCAAAATAATCCCCAAACTGTAATCCACTGTGGATCATTGAGCCGATCCCGAAAGCTGAAATACGAATTTGATTCCATTGTACGAGAGAAGTATGGGAGCGTTGATTTTATCACTCACTTATTACAAACTGGAAGTACCGACATTGTAGAGGATCTGACACGTTATACCCTCTAAAACTATTTATTTATTCCATTGTACAAGAGAAGTTTAGAAGCACTAATTTAACCACTCACTTATTTACACGCTGGAAGTACCGACATTGTAAAGAGTATCGTCTAAAACTATTTCTTTGCATGCAATAACATTTAGACGAACATTGGTTAAATATGATGGATACATATAATGAACTGGTATGTTTTAGTATATTGTAAATATCGCTCCAATCAATTCTTCTGAAGAAATAAATTCAAATGATGTCCTATAGCCACCTCTCCTATCTTACCAACAGCTCCTAGTCGAAGATAAAAACTACCAGTATGGCTGCCCACTTTGTCAACCGACACCTTTCTTTTTCTTCGCTTTTTCTTCTGCAGTGGATTATCAGTTTTTTGAGCAGCTCTTGTCCTCAGGAGGTAGGTATACACATAGCCCAGGAAAATGATGCTGCCACCATACATATAGATATAGAACACCTGAATACAAACGGAGGGGTAAAGAAATAAAGACAAAATTTGACAGCAGTTAATCGCTAGAACTTGTTGATATGCATATATGTGCCGATAGACCATATGGATTTATATTAAAGGGGGTTTCAAAATACAACTTATTGTATGCCTAAATTGGTTTTTAAAAGCATGCAATTTAATATTTTTTATCTTACTCGCTACAATTATTGTAACTATGAAAATGATGAAGTCTGCTATTTCTCCTTTCTGGAATTTCCAAAAAGTTAGCAATTTTAATGATAGTTTAAGATAGCTTTTTTTTAAAGTCCCGTTGAGTTATATTTAAAAGATCATACTGTTCATTAAAAAGAGTGATATAATTTATGTATTCTTACAGCTCACCTCGAAAAGTAATGGATGTTTTTGAGGAGCGAAGACTTCAGCTATAGGTAACACAGCTCCTAATATCGTTAGAAACATGGCGTACATCCCACTCAGGATTGTAAATACACTCTGTCTGAAGGTAGGAAAACACAATAAAACAGGTAAAATTATATAATTGTTAATTATGTAAATATCAATTTTTTAATTTTAGGACTTCAGTTTCCTTTTCTTTTTTTTTTTTTTTTTTTAAATTTCTACGTTGAAACTTTGATTTTCTGTTGTACACCATAACGTATATAGAGTCTAGCTTGAAGTTCAGTTTTACCGCTCGTACACGCGGTAAAAGTACCCGTCGGTTATATTATTGGAAAATGAGTTAAATAGTATTTATATTATTGTTCTTGTACATAGTATTTATATTAATGTTCTTGTATATGTGTACAAAGGTAATACCAAACTGGAACGGAATGTGGGCGAGGGAGAATCCTGTCGCTTTCCGCGCTTAGGGGCAATCTTGATCATTTGTGGCCTCTTAGCTTTGCCGCTTGGGGTTTCCTGTCTTGTCCTTGTTGCCACTGATTTCATTCACTCATTAGGCAGGTACACCCTCATATGAGTGAAATAGCCTTAAGTACGTCGTAAAACCCAAATCAAACAAACCGTCACTTTCTCAGAAACCAAATACCTTTCCCAGGGATGTTGTAGGCTTCTTACACATTCAGTTGGATTTTTCAAATATATGGCCAAGTTATACTTTATCATATCTTTGGAGACGTTGAAATAGAAAACAACAAAAAATACGTCAGCATTTTATACCTTTTGTGAGTCATTTTTTGAGAATTAAATAAAATCAGGTAATAATAATATATCCTGGAATATACCTGACTTCTTTGTCGATGATTGAGCCACTGGAGCGTCTTTTAAGAATCGAAGGGCTTAGGGGCGGTAAGTTTGTATTAGCGGAACTGGGGACTGTTCTGGTGTCTTCTGAGCCATTCGCATCTTTTTTACCACCAGTTCCTGGTCAAGAAAAGGATAACACGTCATATATGAAGAAGTTTTAGCATTGAGCCAACTTTGGGCGTGGTCCAATCACAGGAGCGTCCAGTTTAACCAGATCATAATGCAATGACAGTGTGACAACAATATTGTTTTTATTTCAACTGAGATAAATTACGGACGACCAATGCTCTATATACATTCACATAAAAACGTGTATGCATATTTTAAAACGTAACAATTATAGGCATTATTTGAAAGCATATGACCAATAACTAGATTTTCTTTGCGGAGTGGTCTCTGTGCTTAATGTAGAGAATGTATAATTCCGGTCCACATACACCCATCACCTCATTTGATTAAAGCCGTCGCCGTTTTACCTCCGTGTCTTACGTACAGCCCGCTTGGTCATAAACCAGGACAATCGTATTCTCGCGAGGGTTTCTATAGTGGACGGGACTAAGACAACTCTCGTATGCTTTACCAGGCTATCACGCATTAATTTCCGCCAATATTTGAGGCGACGTAAGCCACAGACCAGCAAATAAAAAAGTGCAAAACAAGATGGCCCAATTGTATCTTAGAGTCAATGTCTCGACGTAGGAAGTAGAATCGATTTTATTTTAGAATGAAACTAGGCGGCCCACGGCCATGGCTTAGTGGTTAGCGTATGCGCTAAGTAATCCTGATTGGATGTACCGTCCACAGGATCGAGTGCGGCTATCGACCCTCGGGTATAGGAGTCACACGATGTGGCTCGCGCAATCGCGGGGGTGGTTTAACACGGTTTCCTCTCGGTTTTCCACCGTATAATAAGACAAGGAAGGATGTGAAGTGGACAATCCGTTGCCATATATCAGTGAAATACCCTTGAGAAAGACGTTAAATCCCAATTAAACAAACCAAAAAGCATAAACCAGGGACATTTTGAATGTAGTGATATTCGCTAAAAATGGCGTAATTTGAGCGGTCGTAGCCAGGCAAATTATACAGCTGTATAAATACACGGTGATGATGTCATTCAGCTGTAGATCAATGTTATTCCTTTTTAAAGATACTAATAAGTTTAATTAGTCCTAAATCACAAATGTAAACAAAAGAAATAAATGACATGTATGATACATTAACACAGTCTTGACAGTTGAGCTAGAAAACTGCTAAATTTAAACAATAAATAGCGACCACTTAATCGGCTAATGTGTACATCTTTCTATTATACTGTGAAAGTCAAACGTTGAAAGCGAAAGCAGTTGAACAAATAACACAGAAGAACTTTATTACATAAAAATTAAAAGACAATCGTTTCCCGGTACTTACTTAAAGGACGAGATTTGAATTTACAGACAGTTGAACTTAAGAAAATTCGCAAAATGGAGTTGAAAAAAATTGACCCGATGGCGAGATTAAGCTATATGATGAGACGTATGTGAGGTTTAAAAGCAATTTGAGAATAGGCCTAGAATAGTGGAGTGGGTTACACAATATGTATGCTGTCAGTTTATGTTGAACTTACAAGGAAAGACAACTGTTTTTCGACCTACTGCAGTGACGTCAGTCCCGCCTGTTAAATTAACAAATTAACGGCTATGCTTACTCGAATGCAAGTGCAATACGGATGTTTGTCTTTAAAAATATGCAATAAAAAAATAATAAGTTTAAGTCGAAAAACAGTTGTCTTTCCCTTTAATAAATAATAACACAGCAGGACTGGACAGCGTTGAAGGAAAGTTGAAGTGTGTTTCAAAATGTATTATTCTCCCTTAATGTACACGGGAGCTGTCTACAGAAGTTATTTTTCATTTGAATGTAGTTGTAGAAAGGTTATAAGCTATTGTCTGACGAAACCGGTTTTATTTACAAAAGCAAACGTGCACTACATTTGGGCTGCTGACAATACATATATTGTAATGTATCTTATACCGCTGTGGCCTAGTTACGAGATTAGGGTTAAACTGTAACATAACCAGTGATATAACCTATGTACTATCGTCTGACATAGGCTATGAGGACCTGTTTTGGGGAACAAGTGTTGTTTTTAATTTAGGCTAGATATTTTCTATCCACATTTGTTACATAACAGAAACAGCTCTCACAGAGATGGCCTGCACGACGCGTCTATCAAATTGACTTTTTAACTGCGTGGTATGGCCCTCAACAAGCAGGTCAAAACAACCTTAAATTAAGAATGAAACATTCTTAATTTAAGGTTGTTTTGACCTGCTCGGTGTCGGACATACCACGCAGTTAAAAAGTCAAAAGTTTTGAAATTTCTCTAAAGGATTAAATCTCTAAAGGATTAAATTCCCCGTTATTGGCTTTTCCCCATCCAGATTTTTTTACCAACTGACTGCAAACCCCACATCTGGTTTATTCTTGCATTAGCGTGCAGTGACTTTTATAAACAATAAATAAATATATTTAAAAACAACGGCTGTAGTCATTCTATAACCACCAACTTTTTTGTGTATTTACAACTGTACATTATATCTGTTGTGAGATCAAGACAAAAAAACAAAACAAAAAACCAAGACAAAAATAATCCGTTTTCAATTCATGACCGACAGATATTTCTTTTATTTACCTGAGAGACGAATTAGTTGGAGAGTTCTGGCTTAGTTACACGGTATAATAGCTTCTTGTGTTGACGGCCGTTTGACTGGCTTTCACCAACAAGCGATTTAACACGAAAACAAATAGGAGTTTTTTTTTGGTTAGGCTGGCCAGTAGCTAAGCTCCGTTTTTGGTGTCGTCAATACTTATCATTAAATCGAGCGTAATAAATACACCTTATACATGTATATCTGCTTTTATTGTCGTTCGTAATCTATTTCTTGTTTGTGGCCCGATGTTTGTTCAGTTATACATGCATCTATATATATAAAGGGACACTTAAAGGAGGGGAAAACAAATCTCGTTTGTATTGCTAATGTTAAACTTTGTTAGCCAAACATGTGGGTGCCCGCTATTTAGTCAACTGAAATGTAAACAGCTAGGAGAAAACAGGGTTCGAATGCTTGTTTCATCAGATCGATGGGTACCGCCAAGTTTGACCAAACTGTACACCTCCGCCGCGTCTTCGAAATACAATTATTAGGTTACACGCAAAACGTAAAGCTAGAAATGTGCCAAGAAAAGATAGTTTCTTTCAAATACATTGTTTTTTCTATTTTCGTGTAAGACTATTTCTTAAAAATTCTTCAAAGCTGATTAATTTAACCAAAAGGTAATATGGAGATCATTACGTCATGGTAAAAAAAATATCAAAGTTATTTTCCAAGGGAGATAATTAAATCTCTTTAATATCACACACATCCAAAACATGGAGGTCGTCAGCTGCCGATGTATTTAACCATAATGCATCAAGTTTGGGGGCAGATTTGTAAATTGTCTTGACACTTTGCATGATACTATTCGACGTGTGATATTAATTGCATCAGGGTGTTTTCTTCCCCCCTATTTTAATTAATAATACACTGATATGGTCCAAGTATAAAATTGAGTACCGTAGTCGATTTCCGTATAAATTTTGTAATTCACAAAGTTAAGATCGATCGGACCGATCTTGTTTGATTCACGTTACTGTGGTGTCGCCACTAAGCTCGGCAGTGATATGTGTAAGAATATCCATGGAAATTGTACAGTTATTCACCGGAAGCCTAATTACCACCGTATGCACACTACCCACACATGTATAAAAAGAAACTTAGCTAATTTCATATGGTTTTACAGTTTGTACATTTAATTTAGCAGTAAAATGTGTTCTGAAACCAAAACAGATAGAAACTGTGGAATCACTGCACAACATAGACTATATTTATCAGGTCACGCAGTTTGCAAAATATTACTTTTCTAAGTGACGATCCTCGTATGCCGTACGAGGTGATTTGCGCAGTTCACTCCATGACTTCCGAGTGAAGTATAGATCGTTCCTTACCTGCACTTTCTTGAACCCTGCTCGAACCTGGGCCCTGAGCCTGCTTCTTTTTCTTGTACATGTCAATGCTGTCCTTTCGTAAACCAGGAAAAGTCGTGGCCAAAGAATTAAGATTTTCCTGTTTGGTTTGTGACTTCCTTGTTCTTTTGTTTTGCATGCTGTCCGTGTCACATTCGTCGGTTTCCGCTGAGGACAAGTTAACTGGTGTGTTGCCATCTCCCCCGGAATTCTCCACCTCTTCGGGAATACTCCAAACTAAAATGGTCGGGGATGGGGATTGTGCCAGTGGACCACTTTCACAACTTGTGGCACTAGAAGGGTCTTGGAAACCATTCATGTCTAATTCTGAAGATTTGCCGAGCGGCATCTTCGATTCTCTTTCAGAGTCTTTGGGCAGATCAGCCCATTTCAACTTAGAAATGCTAGCTCGTCTGGGATTTGACTGCAGATCTTCGTCATCTGGCATATCACCTTCGCCACAAGAACTAAGCCTTCTCGTTGGCTTATCTACCCCATCATCTACTTGCATGATAAAAACAGAAGGATTGTGTTCCAATGGCTTAGCTTCAATCCGAGGTGAACTCTGTTCATCATGACCAGAGGGTTCGACTAACTTGATGGTGTCCTTTATAGGACATGGTATCGCGTGGGCTTCCACCATATCCGGATTGCTTAATCTGAAAACGAAGTGACTATCCCTATTAATAACGATATTATCTTTATAAAATACATTTTATAAAAAATATAAACATTTTTTGTATTACAAATAATGCAAATAATGTCAAATTGATTTGCGTTTTGGTGTGTTTCATTCAGATGCATCCACTGATTCGCTATAGTTTGATATACAATTATACTTACATGCTGAATTGAGTCATTGTGATGAACGTTTAGGCCTCGATAGTTTAGTTCCAGTTTAAATATCAATTGTGATATAGACAGCTAAGCTGAACCAGACAGGATGCCCATTTGAGGAGAGTAAATAGAAACGCAAATATAGACAAGGGATGTTAACACAGTTAGCTGCTTTAATAATATGTCTTCCGTGGTAAAGCCGCTATTATTTTGTCATGGAGCATTATTACCATCAGGGCAGGATAACTAAGTTCTTTTTTAGTCCGCTGCTGGTGGAAACAGAAGAGAGTATGGGTTTAGCCATCGTCTGTCCGTCTGTCTGTAACGAAATCAGTTTTCCGCACTTCTTTTCGTAACGTTTTAGTCAATTAAACTCAAAGTTTGTAGACAACTTTATTATGGCCTGTAACTCATCAAGGTACAGTTTCACGAAGTTTTTGTTAATATCGCTGCAAAGTTATGCATGGCTATGCTGGCTTAACAATTGAAATGCCAGTTTTCCGCACTTTTTTTCGTCACACTTCACCGGATTCAAATCTAACTTTGTAAACAACTTTTTTTTCTCCACAACTTTCAGGGCAATTGTTAGTTTAAGCAGTTCTGTGTTTGATTTAAAAAAAAAAACATGAAATATTTAAAACTCATAAAATACTTTCGGTGGTCAGAATTTGGTGTACCAAAAGTACAGGCACTAAATAACAACTTTATTCGATGTTTCATTTGTCATAAGAACAAAACGTCCCTGCAAACTTTGGGGCTTATAACTCAAGATTGATTGATTGATTAGTGTTTTACGCCATGCTTTAGGGTATTTCACTTATATGGCGGCGGTGTATTCCAACAATAATTGACACTAACACAACCATAGCATGTGAAGTGTTTATCAAGTTGGAAAGTAAATCATGCTTCCTCCAGTGCTAAGTGTAAAGACGGCCTCGCTACTTTCTAAACAAACTTCCCATAGCAAAAGGGCCGTAGCTAAAGATGAATGGGAATGGGATTTTAGCAAATTGTAATAATAGTAACTCTAGATAACAGAAGCAACAAAAAGTCATTACTGTAGTTTGAATTATGATCTGCAAACCAACCATGGTGATTGCGGTTAATTATCAACTGACCACTTATTATAAACTTTATGTAAACTACACCAGATAAATTACAACAATTTCTCTTCAAAGGTGCATTATTCTAGGGAACCAGTTCTTTCTCTGATTCTATCTTAATCATGTTTTTATGACGTAATTTATAGGGGTGGAATGTTTAGTAAACTTCATCTGGACGTTGGAAAGGCGATGGCTCGATAAAAAAGACTTAGCTGTTGGAATAGCTGTTTGAAGCACCGAGATGTCAGAGTAATTTCGGTTCTGTTTTCCAGGCCCGGTGTAATATTTAGCAGCTTATATATAAGTGGCACAAATCCATTAATTTTTAAATTGATTTCTTTACTTATTTTTCATTTTTGTCGATTGGTTCCTGAAGCACACACACACACACACAATTTTTTTTTGAAGAACATATTTGAACTATTATCCAACACGTGAAAACCAGTCGACCGTGTCACACACTCACGCACTTTCTATCTGAATATGTAGTTTCACATCTCCAATGCATATTGCTTTTAAAGAATCACAGTGGACATTATACCTACAACAGTCATTGTAACAGTTTGGGATAAGATTTAAAGGCAGATACTTACGTATCTTCAGTCCTTGTCCCTCCGCTTGGTCTTCGCTTTTTCCACAACTTAAACATGCTTTCTTAAAACCAAAAATGTTTTGAAATTTCTGTGGCTGGATTTTTTTCTCCGCTTAGTGGGGATGGTCGGTAAGGGTCAACATGTTGTTGCAACGCTCAGCTGCACCTATATGGTCAGACTGTACTCAGAAACTCATAACACAGCATGGCGTCTCGACCCTCCTTCCATTGTGCTCTTCTCATCGGTTTTTAGTGAAAACGCAGATTTAGTCACCGCTGAAGTTCACTCTCGTGGTCACCAGATATACAATTAGGGTTGGTCGGCTATTGTGGTCGTAAGCTCCAATGACCGACCAAAAACATGTCCTTTGTAAGTCAGTCAATGTGGGCCCTGTACAGTTGACCAGCACGTAATGCTGCAGAACGAAGTTTGTCTTACACTTATTTCGGCGATTATTTAACACAGGCCTGGGGAATCTACGTAAACAAGGATTGGGTTTAAGAGTCTTATAGCCGTGGAAAACACAAACAGCATACTTCTTATAAGAGGTTTATTGTTTTCCCCAAGGAGGGTTACAGTTCCTATTTTACGACCCTTGTAACGTTTTTCATAATGCAGAGTACATTCGCCTGAGGCATCATGTTGTCTTGTTTAAAATGTGTCTACTGACAATCCATGTAAAAGCTAAGCTCGTATCGTAAACTGGTATTTCTATCATAGAACGAGTTTTTAACATCCAACGTAAACATGACATTGAACTGGTTGATACATGATGTAAAAAAAAGGCCGCATTATAACATGTTCGGGTATGTAGGTCAGTGTATTACGAATGTAGAGCCTTTCTCTACCATTTATGAATTGTCCATTTACTCAAAGTATGCCATGTCAGTATATATATATAAATTAAAATATATAAAATATATATATAAGTTTATCTTTGGGAGTAAACAGTTTTATGAGAATATATAAAATACTCTATGGCACGCATTAACTCGTATACAACATTGCTGTTTCTGCCTACAGAACATCATATTTCTTGTGCCAATCTTTATCCGCAAGTCACCTATTTTGTCTGGGTACGTAGGACTGCAATAGTCATAAAATATATAAAACCGTCACATACTCCGAGTTTGTCATAAAATGTTACTGTTATATGACTTCTTAATCCCACTTTATGGAGTTTTATCCGCTAAGTTTTTGGAATATGGACCTACATTCCTGCTGAGGTCGTATCTGTGTAAGTCATTATAATTGTAAGGTGCCCCGATATATATGCTATTGTTTACTTCGTTATTGTAGCGCGCCTCTAAAAGTAGTTCACATATAGGCCTATACGTGTCCTTGGCTTTTGACAATAATAAGCATGCTTCAAATGCTTGAGTTTGTCGGAGACCTCTTGAAATGAGTGGGAATAAAAAAGCATCTTTTCGTAACACCATTGGCTGGAAAAGCCGTCTGAATAAGTTCCATAATTTATTGATTGACTGGTTGATTATATAAATAAATAATTATTCAATTAATTAATTTATTCATTCATTTGATTAGAGTTTAATGTCATACTCAAGAGTAATTAACTTGTATGACGACTTTCTACTGCCGGCGTTTGATGGAAAAGGGGGTTTGGGGGGGGGGGGGGGGGGGGGTTATTATATATTTTTAAAAAAT
>JAQQZZ010094588.1:0-17231 GCA_030265115.1 Mopalia vespertina | reverse complement strand
AGACCTGTAAATATGTTTATTGTGACCGGTCCCCTGATGAATATCAGAAACAGACCTGTAAATATGTTTATTGTGACCGGTCCCCTGATGAATATCAGAAACAGACCTGTAAATATGTTTATTGTGACAGGTCCACGGTGAATATCAGAAACAGACCTGTAAATATGTTTATTGTGACCGGTCCACGGTGAATATCAGAAACAGACTTGTAAATCGGTTCATTATTACAGATCTCCTGTTAGGCCCAACTGGACAGTGACGTAACAGCTAGTACTTGTGGTTTAAACAGTTTTAGTATGATCGGTCCCCTGGTGGATGCGACTGTAGTGTGGTGTAACATATAGTAATGTGGACTTCAACAAATTTGTTATCCTGGTGGACGTGACAATATGGTTGTGTAATGCTCAGTAATATTGATAGTGTTGTATATAGGTTTGTAGTGAGGGGAAAAGCAAATTTAAGCGATGTAAATAAATCAAAGTTTGAATGACACTGGCAAATAAGCGACCACGGAAGAAGATATAGGACAGTCTAAGTCAAATGTTTCGGTACCAGTATATAAAGTTCTCATTCTTTTCATTATTGTTGCTTTTAGTTTGTCAGTCTACGACAGCTCACGTTGTATATGAGTGGATTTGATACAAGTAGACTGAAGTCATATTAAAGGGAAATTAATAAAATGGGGTTATTTCTATTAGATTCGGAAATTTGCATTGCCTGCTTTCTTGTGAAATTTGTAGTAAAAATTGAGTAATGTAGTAAAAAAAAGCCCCAGCAAAACAGGGACTCATATGTGACTACACTTTCGACTTTATTTATTCGAGTTGAACTGTCACGGAGACACGTGACGTGCTAAGCCATCTGTGTTGTTGATAGATTCTGTTTAGCCAACAAGACTGGGCGAAAGCCACACAACGGGACGAAAGCGGAAACAACCTCGTGGTGGATGTATACGGTCCTACTGCTGCCCATCCCAGAAACTAACCTAAATTCTCATAGACGTTAGAATGGGTTATTTAGGTCGACAGTCTCGGTGAACAAGATTGGTGTATCGTTCTGTACTTAAAGTTATCACACTAAACGACAGCTACACCAGCCTGCCAGGAAATCAAAGACCTCAAACATCTCCAACACAGTGAAGGGGATGTCCGCCAAAGCCTTTGTGCTTAAGTTTGTTATGCTATGCAGTTCGAAGACATTCTCATTGAGTAGTTCATTATGCTATGTCACTTGAAGACATTCTAACGGTATATTTCGACTTACTCATGCAAGTAAATTGACCAACGGTTTGTTAAGAAATGCAAATTGTTTGTATCCCAGCTGATTTTCTCGTGTTGGCATATATAGTCAGTGACATAGAAGCCATACCAACATTGCAGATCTAGCCACATGGATTTGTATAGTCGGATACTCTATACCATGATGACATAGGGCGCTACACACGACTTTATGTTAACCGGAAGTGTTTTACTACAACATAAAGAAAGGCGTTCGTCCACAATTTTTGCTGAACGCTATCCTACAACACCATTGGCACCATAATATGTAAGTAGTATATTCTCACTCTTCTATCAGAAGATCGTTTTAACTGGATTTGGTTTGCTCATCGCCAACACGGCATTTCCGGTTAAGAGAGAACCCACTGCATCACTAGCCAATATTGCACCAGCGCCCCGTAGAGACATCAAGAAGAATTTTGGCGGAGATGCCTTCCATACAAACAAGCCGATCAGTGTAGGGTAATGTGGTCCCAGGCCTGTTCCCATTGTGCATCAATTTTCAGAAAGTCAAGCACCAAATATCTTCTTCAAATGGAGAAGTGTGACATGTTACTGTCAGTAAATGATCGCGTAAATATAGGTTGAAAATTTAGTCACAATTAGGATGGGAAGGTAATCCCAGTTACAGTAGACACCTTCTTAGAAACATTGCATTTAAAACTGACGTCTTTAACAAATAACTAAATATGGATATACTTTCCAACACAGCTCAGATAGAAACACACAAATAATTAAATATGGTAATACTTTACTACACAGCTCAGGTAAAAACACACATTTAAGTTAATATGGTTATACTTTACTACACAGGTCAGACTACAGAAAGACTACTCTCCAAACCTTTCTGTGGAGTATTCCAAGAATTCCATTCCATGTTCCTTTCACTAAGCTTCCCCAGCCTTCGTCTGCATAGTCTATGTACTGGAAACTAAAACAAAACAATAATAAATGAGCAAACGTGAGAAATAATTAATAAGGTATTTTGTTTAAAATAATAATAGTAAGAGTATCCTTTGATTCATCAAATTGACTGACGACAGGCTCATTTGTGTAGGGAGATTTACCCCGGTTCTTGAAAGCTAAAATTTAAGAGGGAAAAGTTTTTTCTGCTGTATTTTGCATTGTCTTTTCTTGGCAATAAATCGTAACGAATGTGTGAGTTTTCTGTAGGTAAATGATGACAAATTGCGAAACATCTGAAAGCTGTATGTCAATTAGCTATCAAATTAACAAGGAAATAGTATTGTACGAATAACACCGGAAATTCTTCAGAAAAAAAAATAGCACAGAAAAAGGCTTTATATTAATTGTTTGTAGTTTTAATGTTGTACTAATAATTAATGATAACAAATGTTGACATTTTTATTTCTGCCCGAGAATTTTATAAGCGTTACTTTGCTGATTATGATTAATGATACAAATCATATAACCTGGAAGTGTTGCTATCCGCCCGTGGGTATCAACTATCGGCCTAGATCAACCCGCGTCCATAGGGCTTAGGGGTGATAAATGTCATGTCAACATTTACAGGTAATGTTTTATATTACCGAGCTTTGTTGTCGTCTCATATGGAAAGCAGTGTGGAAAATGCAAATTTTAGATTAAATAATTACGGTTGTAATTCTTTTACAATGAAATTTAATTGTGAGCAATTGGAAGGGAATTTTTTAAATGTTTATACCTGATGCAAAACGTGGCTTTTAAAGCTCAATGTCTAAAAGTGTCACGTCATAACTGTTACTTCTAAGAAGACTCGAATCAATCATACGTATTCCTTCAGCACTAATTCATTTGATATAGTCAGTGAAATCCCTCGGCACTGATTCACTTGACAGAGTTACTGAAATCCATCGGAACTGATTCACTTGACATAGTCATTGAATTCCCTCGGCACTGATTCACTTTACAGAGTCACTGAAATCCCTCGGCACTGATTCACTTGACAGTCACTGGAATCCCTCGGCACTAATTCACTTGACAGAGTCACTGAAATCCATCGGCACTGATTCACTTTACAGAGTGACTGAAATCCCTCAGCACTGATTCACTTGACATAGTCATTGAAATCCCACGGCACTGATTCACTTGACATAGTCACTGGGATTCCTCGGCACTGATTCACTTGACAGAGTCATTGAAATCCCTCGGCACTGATTCACTTTACAGAGTCACTGATATTCCTCGGCACTGATTAACTTTACAGAGTCAATGAAATCCCTCAGCACTGATTCACTTGACAGTCACTGAAATCCATCGGCACTGATTCACTTGACAGAGTCATTGAAATCCCTCGGCACTGATTCACTTCACAGAGTCACTGAAATCCCTCGGCACTGATTCACTTGACAGTCTTCATCCCTCAGCAATAATTCACTTGACAGAGTCACTGAAATCCATCTGCGCTAATTCACTTGACATAGTCACTGGAATTCCTCGGCACTGATTCACTTGACAAAGTCATTGAAATCCCTCGGCACTGATTCACTTCACAGAGTCACTGAAATTCCTCGGCACTGATTCACTTGACAGAGTTACTGAAATCCATCGGCACTGATTCACTTGACAGAGTCACTGAAATCCCTCGGCACTGATTCACTTGACAGAGTCACTGGAATCCTAGATCTTGGTGTGCTTTTAACAAATTATTTGTTTTAAACCTCATGTTGATGTCATATGCCGCAAGTCTCTTAAAATGTATGATTTTATCAGGAGGTCATGTAGTGTTTCTAACAAATCATCTTCTTTTAAATCATTATATGTATCTTTGGTCAGAAGCAGATTGAATCATTGTGCCCTATTGGGGTATATGTCATAACTTTCTAACCGTCTTGAACAGTTTTATTAAAGTGTTTAAACTTTAAAAAAACTTGAATGTTTTTTAATTTGTCTACATTAGATAAAGAGAGATTTTTTTAAGTTTTATAATTTTTACACTCTATCTTAAATGAGAGCTTTGATTCTCCCTACATTGTATCACAAAATACTTTTAATGTACTTGTTCGTATTTTACGACAACCGACTCCATTTTATTCACAAAGATGCAGGACAAATTTACGGAAATGTTCCTTTTTAACCAAGTTAAACCTGATTACCCCCCCCCCCCCCCCCCCCCTCCCCACACCCACACACACACACGCCAGGGCCTCTTTTAAAAAAACAATAACATGATTTTAAGGCTTAAACATTTTCATTTATATTTATCTTACATCTTTAATACGTTTTACCTATAACAGCTGAAACGCTGGTTCTTGGTTACACTGTTATTTTATTTTTATTACCATGATTTTTTTATTTCCTATTTATTATTTATTACTTTATTTTTTTATTTTCTTTGTTTTTTTTTGTTTTTTTTAAATTAAAGATGTTTTCATTTTTTTAATTTTTAATTTAATTTTTAATTTTTATTTGCTTTTATGTTGTATATGTTGGTATATAAATATATATACACACCTTAACTTTGTTGTATATAGTGTTTTTTTATCTCCGTTAATGGGTCTTTTATATAAATAAATAAATCAATCAATCAATCAATCAGAGAATCAATAAATAAACAAACAAATAAATCAATAAATAAACAAATAAATAAATAAACAAATAAATACCAATTTACGTGATTCATTTTGATCACCGTGACGTCACACAGCGACAGCTTTGACTTGGACTGTGTAACTTAAAACCCTCATACATCAGAGATTTTATTTGATTTTTTTTTAAATACTCTTAACACTTTCCATAACAGAATGGTGTGGTCGTTTCAATTAAATAATGCGCTGGTGCATTCAGGGGTTGTTCTAAATGAACACGATTTGACCATATAATTCATAAGTCCGCTGAACCAAATACATGCCACTTTGTGTACATTAACAGCAAAACCAGCGCGACTGACAATATCGATTATTTAATAACCAATTATAAACATCTCCCTCTAATACATACAATGGTAAATGTATTTGTTCGTCCATTGTGAAATACTGAGTAATGCGTGTCTGTACAAATTGCTCTTTGAACATATTTTTGTGTCAATGCACGATTTATTCTCTACCGTTTATATATTTACGGTGTTTTTTCATACTGATAATTGTTCAGCGCTTTAATCGATTCTTATCTCCATTGAATAAGAAATATACGTTTCGTGTTGCATGCTCTGCATTCAAACAGAATGAATCGAGACTGAGAAAGAAATACGTCCTCGCGCGTGGCGTCTTGTCCAGCCCAATGTTCACGAAACAATGGATCGGGAAAACTCGAAGAATCAATGGCACATAGAATAACTCTATAGCTTAATCTGTTAGAGAGCTGGCCTTCCTGGACAGATCCCCTGTTTGGAGCCCCGGGAAATGTCAAGCACAACTTTCTTCCCTACATTTAAAAAAAATGTATATAACCTAACAGGCAGGTAATCCTTCTCCAGGAATTTCAGATTCTTGTATACCTAAAATATCTAGACCTCTGTCAAAAAGATATCTAATAGCATTCAAAAGAAACAAAACTTTAACGGAAACTAGCCTCTGTATCAAATGTCCCAAAGCTGTCATTAGAGTCGGCTGACAGACTCTGGTTGTCCTCCGCCTCTTTATTAAATTGATTGGAAGTTGAGATTACCTTTACTCGAATAACTGTGTGCTTATATTGTTCATAAAATTTCATCTTATCTAAATTGTAAATATATTCTCTCGAGGGGTTTGAAAGCTATTTGTAACAACTCGAGATAAAAATCAATTCAGAAACTATTCTCTTAGGGTCTATCTGGAGCCTAAGATGTTTTATTCGACATCCCTGCGCCAGGGCGACTATATACAAATTAAAGCTCAATTGGTTGGATCGTGGCCGACATAACCAGAGTTTGAATCCGGGTGGAACCAAGCAAAATATTATTTCTCTACAATCAGAATATATATAAACACCCACCATATTCCCATCGTTCGACTCAGTTCATCAAGTAAGTCTATCACTAATCCCGTCAGTACAATCTGTCCGTTATGACTAGAGTTAACGGCTATTGGAGGCCACTGAAAGAGGTAAAATCAATAAATAAGTTAGATAGTTTGTAAGTCATAAATCTAAATGAATAACATCTCGCTGATAATTAGCAAATCAGAATACAAAATAAGAACCTGATTATATTGAAAAATCAAATTTCGTTTGATACCCGTGTGGAACGAAATTCATTTTTAATATAAATTTGGGTCTTATTATTATGAGAGGACCGTCGGCCGTGGTTTATTGGTTAGAGTGTCGACCAACTAACCCTACTTCGATGTAACACCCACGGGTTCGAGTCCGTCTTTCGCCTTCAGGAATATGAGTGCAGCACACGATGTGGCTCAAGGGCATTTCAATTAAATGACGACGGATAGTCCAATTCTCACTCTGCCGTACGTAAATATAGTGGAAAATGTAAGGGAACCCTCTTGAAAACCACCTGCGATTACCAGACACCATCATATATCCGAGGTCAACAGACGGATTCGATCATGTAAGCGGAATTTCGACGGAGGATATGTAGGCCGACACGCTTAGCACTGGCCGTAAGCAGAATATCGTACATCCATGTCACCCAAATCATCAGCGCTAAGCAAGGGAATCAACTAAACTAGTAGTAAACGATTAACTTTAATTATTTTTACCAGCTTACCTCCTTGAAAGCAACTGTTAACGTCCTGTTGTTCATGTTGTGAAGAGTTTTCAGGCCACCCGACGGAGTTTCGAATTTCCTCGATAAATCTGGGTAAAATACAAAACATAAAAAAACGAGCGTAATTTCATTCCATATGGTTATAATTAGTAAGAGAGTGGATCTGTTTTGGGATACCTCTAAAAATCATTTCAAACACTATAGGTTCTTTCTTACCTTTTGTGTCTTGTTTGTCCCAAAGAACTACATATCCGCCTGTCGAACTGTTATGCACAAACTCACGATAGTGATTAGCGATACAGCATCAACCAGTAGGCCTATACCAGGGTTAAGACAAAACACCGTATTGGTCATAATCAGATATGTCTCAAAGCACACACAGACTGTATGGTCTCTGATTTTGCTCAACGTTTCCAATAATGATATTCTACGCGTGTTTAAATCGACAGGATAACTTTGGTCATTTTTCCATAACCCCAATGATGACATTTTCACCTGTTAAAATACTCCAGATGATGACATTTTACACCTGTTAAAATACTCCAGATGATGACAGTTTACACCTGTTAAAATACTCCAGATGACGATAGCTTACACCTGTTTAAATAATCCTGATGATGACAGTTTAGATATCTTTATACTCCTGCTGATGATATTTTACTAATCGTCCCAATTTTCTCAGACGATGACGTCAGACTCAACGTTTGAATACTCTTGGTGATGACATTTTACTCAGTGGACCGATACTCCAGATGCTGACATTTACTTAACACTTTCATAACCCAGTTTCACTCAACATCTCCATACTAATGGTCATGGTATCTTACACGTGTTAACAGAAGAAGACAGTTTACGCATTTTTTCATACTTCTGATGAACACGTTTGATTCAACGCTAAAATACCTCTGAGGATGCCGTTTTACTCAATGTTTCAATACGGAACATGACGTTTGACTCAACGCTGCAATACTCCTGATGGTGGTGTTTAATTCAACGCTAAAATATCCCTGATGATAGCATTTTACTCAGCATTTAATACTGATGGTGACGTTAAACTCCCCGTTTCAATACACCTGGTGTTGGCGTTTGACTCAACGCTACAATACTTCGGATGACGACGTTCGACTCAACGCTACAAAACTCCTGATGATGTCGCTTTACCCACCTCCACGTATACAATACCCCTGATAATAGCGTTTGATTCAGCGTTACAATACGCCTGATGATAGCGCTTTATTCAACGCTACATTACTCCTGGCGATGGCGTTTTACTGAATGTAAACATGTACAATACCTCTGATGATGGCGTTTGATTCAACGCTACAATAAGCCTGATGATGACGTTTTACTCAACGCTACATGTACATTACTCCTGGTAGACGACGTTTTACTGAACGCTTCAATATGCCTGGTAATGGTGTTTTTATACTCAACGTACAAAACCTCTGATGATGGCGTTTAACTCAATGTTTCAATACTCTTGATGATGCAGTTTGACTCAACCTACACTAACCCTGCTGATGGCGCTATTTTCAACGCTGAAATGTCACTGGTGATGGCGTTTCATCCAACGCTTTGGTACATCTGATGATGGCGTTTAACTTAACGTTTCAATATTGAGAATGACATTTTACTCATTCGCCAATACGCCTGATGATGAGAGTTTGCTCAACGCTTCAAAACTAAATATGACGCTTTAATCAAAAAACGTCCATACTTCTGGTGATAATCTAACTTTGCAAAATATAAAATTATCTGTGTCCGGAACGAAATACTTGTACAGTTCACATATTTAAGCATTATCCAAACAGTGTTGTTCAAGTGCATGCAGACATTACTAAGTACATAAAGAAGACAAAAGCATATGATAAATTTAGTTTGCAGATAAATACTCTTAGTTTGGGTTTTAATGGATTTGCACAATAGCTTTGGAAACAGTATTGATTTTATTCGCGTATGAGTGAAATCTATTATGGTCTTAAAGGCGGACGTTACTTGAAGCTGAATACGGTTAATGGCATCCTTGTTAGTTACTTATTAAACGCCGATATTCAGGATCACTTTGACATTGATGATTCCGGATATAATAAAATCATTTCTTATGTTAATCTGTACTGATGCGTAAGTATGCATACGTAGATATGCAAGTTTTTGTGAATATAAGAAGGTGTGCGAATGAATACAATATGTCTGGTCATTTCTATGTTTCATGCCGTTGGCCATCCTGTAGACAGGTGACACCTAGATATTTATGGGAATTTGAGTATTGTATGCTTGCTGATTTCCACGTTGGATGGATTCCTGCGCTTCAAAACAATAAGAGCACGTCTCTTAGCAGCATTAAATGCAAGTAAACCCACTTCAGACCAAAGTTGGACTTGCTGAAGGCCCTGGTGAAAATACTGCTGTGCATTGGGGCCATGCAGATCGTTTGATAACAAAAGGACACGTGCTATCGGCAAAATACATAATGATATTAATAATGCTGTCTAGCATGTCATTAAGTACTTAGAATAAAAGAGGCCCAAGAACAAAACTCTGGCGAACCCCTGCGTATAATATCCGTAGAGCAAATGGCTGACCATGGCCACTTATTAAGCTTCTTTAATAGATGTGGTAACTTTAATTCCTTGGTATTTTGTATATTGTATTATATCCAGCTGTTTGACTGCGTCGTTAACGTTTAAATGAGCGGTCACAGTCATTTATTTAAAGCGTTATGTCACCTGTTATCCAAGAATTACCAGTGGCTGTATCATTCCATGTAAGAACCCCACAGTAATGCTCAATATTCTCTCCCACGTCAAAATCACTACAAGAACAGCTAGAAAACTTTTCCCCGAAATAAGGCCCGCAGTTCCACAGCAAAAAGTTATATTGCTATTTCTGCTAACATTGTAGGATATTGCATTGTAAGTAGGACAGGAGTCACTACAGGTTTGAGAGAACACGTGGATTTGTGATTGGATTGTTGAGTCAGTAAATGACGGGGTCTAACAGAGTATAAGCAAATGGTCTCATGGCTTCTGTAATAATCTTACTGAGACCAAGCCGGTGATAATACCTAGCAGATGGAATTGTTATTAATCAAAACGATCTCCGTATAGATCACCAACTTATATATTTTGTTTCTTCCTGTGTTTATTGATAACATTATCTATGTTATTAGCAATATATGTACATTTCTCGACTGGAGTTAGTCGTTCGATGTGTAACAAAGATCAGCGTATTTTTATTATCACAGACATCTATCCATATTATTTCTAAAATGATCGTTTTCTAAATGATACAAACGCTGGGCAGCTTCGTATTTAAGATACGTGTATAGACACACGACCTGCCTTCCCCTCCCCCTCCTTCTCCACCCCTCCCACCCACCCGCTCCACCACACGCTTGGCATAGATCGCGTCGAAATGCCCAGTATGCCTTCATTGCTGAATATCTTTGTTTAATGAGACTCAGTAATAGCGATTATGTCCCTTGTATTAAGATTCGCATCTATGTGCTCAAGTTTATCCTTGAGCCTACAATCGTTGACTTGGACGATAGCGTGATAGACTATTGTATCAGGGAGGCTGATGGTTCATCTCAACATGCCCACATAATTCTAAAGGTGATGTGGGTATAATTATATAACAATATTGATGAAACAAACGCGCGAATAATACACTTCAAATATAATCATTATGTCTGGAGAATGCTATAAATTAAGACAATAAATTATTATGAACCAGTCAAAAGAAGGATAACCTTGAGACTGTAAGAGCCGACCAAACTGTCCTATCGTCGCAGTACAAATTTATTTGAAATTTAAATCTTTAAATAATCTTGAAATTTACGGCTGCTTCCCTGGTATGGATTTCGCAGCCATTCAATTCACATCATTTTATTTCTTTATATCGTTTACAGTTATTTTTTCTCCATATTAAATATACAAAAAGGTAAAGTAGAATAAAATAAAATATATAACAGTGGAAGTCACAAAAAATAACTTGACAGTAAAAGACTAATAATAATTTAACAATAAAGATTTAACTTTGGCATTAGTGATAATGGTTAACCAGCCAGAGAAATTAAGAGAACAAGAAATATATACATACTATTTAGTAAAACAAAGACGTCTGTTAACCTCAACCAATCAGAGAGGAGTTTTCATTAGCAGAGTAAACGCCCCTTTAAACGCTGGTTGGCTATTAAATAGTCCTGACATCATCGCAGACTGGTCAACCAGTCTGGCCTTATGCGTTTTGACCCCTGCTTTTGTAAGATGTATCTTACTTGTGACGTTAATGAACCTACACAAATGTAAAGAAATTCACAGTAAATAGGATGACCATCTGGATTGACGAGCGTAACATTAAGAGTTGTCATAAAGCATCTAGCTTTTAATGGTGAATTTCTTCCATCAAACAGTCAATATCAACACACTGACAACCCATTTACGTGTTCCTTTTATATTTATCGATTGACACGCTTTAAAGATGTGGATTGACCTGAAATGAGAAAAATACTGACATTTTAGCGCAAATTTAAACCGAATTCTGAAAAAACATCTGAAAGCTTACAGCAATGTCATTTTGTATTTCCTACCTCCAAACACAGGACTCGAGCTGTATGTTTACTAAATTTTGACTATTTTGTTTATCACACATAGACAATGGCGTTTTTGTTGCAATTTCTGCCTATATTCTGCGAGAAGGCAATGGGACTTCTGCTTTTCGTTGTGTATATAGTTGCTGACAGAAACATTATGCACGAAACGATGGACATTTAATGGTTATTGCAAGGCAGAGAATAGAATGATGGTTAAGTTCAGAATGTTACACTTGTTTCAAATATGAATTTACGTGTATTATCAAAACATAAATCAACGTGCAATACTAAAAATCTCCAACGTATTAATATTATTGCCAAATAATTATATATCTTGATGATCATAGACAGGTCGTATCCAGAAATTCTGCTTCTGGGGAAGTTGTGGATACTCTTGGCACACGTTGCCCCACAAGCCATTAGAGAACATTTGCTCAATGTTACATGAAGGAGGAATTGATTTGCCTACACTAAAAAAAAATCGTGGCCAGCTTCTCACGGGCACAGTGTTACATACTGTGTTAAATAGAAGCAGTAGTACTCTGCTAGAGTTATCTTCTCCTGGGAGACATCTATTTGTCCCTAAAACACTGAGTTACGAATTCGTTATGTTATTATTCCCATTTCTCTAAGTTTGAGCTCTAGTTACGAATGATGTGTTTCGAATGTAGTTAGGCATTCTTTTCGGAGCATTTGAAGATCATTAATTTTCAAACAGAGCAAACCAGTTTACATTTTTAAATTGAGTTTTAAATGTCAAATGTAGCTGAAAAACGGGTTCACGATCCCCTTTCTAGTCTTTAAATAAATGAAATGATTTCAGTGTAGGTTTGTGTCCGGATTTTAAACAATTAACCGCAGTGGTCCTATTGCTGACTATCTCGTTAAACGCCAATCAAAACCGTGACAAAACATGTGTCTACACTGATTGTCTAAACCGTGAAATAACACCTCTTTAAATACCAATCAAAACGTTGAAAAAATTCATATTCTGTAATCAACGCTATTGTTACTTATTTTCCTGATACTTTATGTAATTTGTATCACATAATTTCATACCAGATTTGTTTTGTCTGTGCGTTATAACAATATGTAAATATATATTTTTTTACTGTACCCGCCTGTATGCAACAAAATGACGTGAGTAAATTAAAGTCAAATTTTGATGTTGAGGACCCTGAGCGTTTTCCCACTGTATGGAATAGTTTATATTCCCTGATATGTACCCTGAGGTAGAAGATTTTTTATCATTCTTGGTAACTGGTGTCCCGTGGTCTTTAATTGTAATATTGAATCGTTCCCCGAAGTATGGTAGGTGACAACTGCAATCTGTCTTGTATTACCCCTTTTGGTTGATTTTTGTGTTGATGGTTCGACCTCCGTTGGGTTTATTCGGTTTTTAATGTTTTGCGATACATCTAAATGGCTGTGAAACAAGTTATGTCGATGTGTAGTTTCAGCGATCAATGCAGGAACGTGTGTTATGCCAGAATGTTTGACTGTATTTAATAGATCTATTAAAATAGACTTACCCACCAGCTTTTGAATCAAATGTGGGCTAAATTAATATAGTCTTAAACTATATAGTTGGTGTACTTAAGATTAGATTTTGGAAATGTTCTATGTAGAAAACAGTTCATAGTAGACTTTAAAATAATCGCAATTGAAAGAGGAAAATGTGGGCATGAAAACGTTTAGAGTTAGAATGATATATTTGTGTTTTTCAACGATTTCATAAGATTCGACAGACTAGGGCAGTGTTGGTCCATTGTCTAAATCGTTCAGTAAAACGACAGCTCATGATCTAAAGGCCATTCTCACTTTACCGAGACCAACCAATCCACCTTACTATTGGCAGACAAAGATACTTTATATGGAAGTATGGATCCAGTAAGTACGAAAACTTTGTTTGCTTGACTATACTTTTTAATTTAAACATTTCTATTTTTTCTTTGAATTGTTATAAGCGTTGGATAGCGGACTTTGTTGGACAAATGAAGTCTAAATCCACACCAGGTTTGACTTGTATGTAATGGGTCATGATAACCTGCAGGTATCTGATTGTTAACATAGCAGAAATCCGCCAAGAAAATTAAAGTCTTTCTTTTAAATATATTATTATTTTAACCCAGAGTTTATATGGAGTGCAATACGTCGTGGTAAAAAAAAAATCATAATTATTTTCCAAGAGAGATAATTAAGTCTGGTTAATCGCACACGCATTCAAAACATGGAGGTCATCCTTTGTCGATGTATTTAACTATACCGTATGACGTTTTGGGAGAGATTTGTAAATTTTCATGGCGCTTTGAAACTATTCCAACCGTGATATTAATAACACAAACGTGTGTTCTTTCTTTTTTCTTTTAACTCATAAATTTTTATTTTTGAAAAAGTTTTATAAAATCTTTTGAGAACGATGCAAGCACTGGTTTGAAAGCTACCTAACAGCAAGATCGCAGCTTGTGCCGTACATTAACACCCTCTCGCACGCAATGCCTGTATCTTGTGGTATTCCACAGGGCTCTTTGCACGACCCAATTTCATTTTTATTTTATATTAACGACATTTCAAATATGTCTAATTTATTGCAGCTTTTTCTATTTGCTTATGAGACAACCTGTATCTACTCTGCTGATGATGCAGCTGACTCGATTAACATGATGTCTACTGAGCTTGACAAACTGCACATATGGTTATGTGCAAACGATTTATCCCTTTACGTTAATATATGTGAGATATACCCACATTGAGTATATCTCATCCAAAATGTCTAGACATATAGGAATTTTAAGTCACATGTCCTCTCTTGTCCGTCCATATCGTTCGTATTGTCGGGTTATACAGACGTGTCTCATTTGAAACCGCTAGAAGTCTTACAAAAACGGGATATTCCATCGACTTGCGCATACAGTTCCTTTATTTTGCAATCTTAAAATATTACCCATTTTAGATCTAATTCGCTCAAGAACGCTTTTTGTTTGACATAAATAATTTTACCAGCCTGATTGTATACCTCCATGTCTCTTCGACTACTTATCCGAAAAAACTATACGCCACGCTCACCAAACTAGACAAGTTCCTGATCTTCAGAGACCTTTCTATAGAACAAATCTTTCATACTTCTCAGTAAAAGCCACTGCGCGCCGTGAATGGAACAAATTACGAAAATGACTTTCGTTCAATCTCTAGTTCATTTCTTTTCAAATCCAGACTACAATGTCATATTCTGAATTGCCCGCAGTTATGAATAGACACATTTAACTATTAATATGATAATAAAAAGTACACCTTTGTTTTGCTCTTTTGTCCCCTCATATTTAAATAAATATTTGGGATATAACAAGCTCTCTTTGCTTTATTCCTGCCCGACAATCACGTTATCTTTGTGCATCGCTAGGTTTCTTGTTCCTAATCCATGTATCCCTTGATAAACCATAAAGTAATAATATTATCACTGTAATTACTACTATTAATAATATTATCACTGTAATTACTACTATTACAACTGTACTTGTCAACGCTTATAAATTATTTTCGTTTCATCCGATGGTCGACACCGGAAGCTCAGTAATGCTATGGCCCTGTCTTAAATTATGCTTAACTTCAAGTTTTTTATATGTTTTTTATATTATATATGTTATGTACATATAAATGTACATTGAATAAATCAATCAATTAATCCATCAATCAATCATTTTCGCCTGGTTTAAGTTTAACAATGTTTGTAATAATATCACGGCTTCCCAGACATCCAGATCTGTTATTGAGTTCATATTTCAAACCGCATTATTTAAAAATATAAACAGCTCATTCCATATGGACCACCACTCCAAAGTGTATTGCTTGGTGGCGTCTCGGTTCTTGCATCGTTCTTGAACCAAGTTACCTAAAGCAAGAGATGCCAAATACGTATGGTATGAAAAATTAAAAAACATTAAGATTTACAAAAAAGTGTATGGGTCGTGTGAAACCTCCCGACAATATTGAACAGCAGATTTCTGCTGCTGTTTTATAGCAGGCCTATGTTAAGAATCCATGGAGGCGAGTCAAAGCTGGAGTAAGTGTTGGTATCATTTGAGCTTGGTGGTTACATCTCCAGATTCAGCCTTCATTCTTGATTCATTATTTGGTTCTTGTCTTCCTATAGTTTTTGTTTTATTGGAGTTTAACGTCGTACTCAAGGGTCTTCTAAAAGCGACTCAGTTATAAAAATTGAACGAAATGACATCAGTGTCATTTAACTTTTCACTATTACAAATAAATTTCAAACACATTTAATAACATTAAGGATTTGGTGAGCAATATGGCTTTTATTGTCATTAAAATGGTTTTCAAAACCACCCTTTCTCAGCTTCTTACAGTAAAGATTAGGTTATATGTTTTCGTAAAGAGCAAAACGATGCTGTTCTGGCCAGGGAGGTGGAGGGGGGTGGGAGGGGGTTATTCTCTCTCCTTTTGTTCTGGGTTTCCGATGGCCTTCTATTCGGTAACGTTTTATTTATATTTGAATAATATCGTCTCTTTGCTCCCTGATGACATTCTCTGTTCCGAAGCAGCCAAATCATTTTGTCATCAATCTGAAAATACCAATACGAATTATATTTCTTTACATATGTCTCGCACATCGGGTCACATGAACACAATTGCAATAAGGACTGTGTAAAATCTCATATTTAACCTCTGCTTCATTCAGACATGGTACATCTGACTGTCAACATGGGAGCGTTCATGGCCTTTCAAAGACACTCAATTGCGAATTTCTCCATTACAAATGTACTGTTGTGAAAATAAATGAAAACGATGATATCATTACATTTGATCTAAATAATTATTTTTGATGCTTCCAATCCAAACTGATAGTCCTTGTTTACACCCATTGATCAAATCATAGTTTCTGGTCCTACTTGCGAATATCTTGTCATTCATTGTGTTAAGAGGCATATTGACCCAAATCACGTGGTCATGGAGGCCATGATGAAACCCATGAGCTACCCATACACGTGTCTGTGCTGGTTGAGCTGATCTCGGTCGTTATGAAATAAATATGGGCAGATTTTGATCCACACGTACCTGTGTCCTTGAGGTCCACATCTATGGAAAGCTGTCTAACGTCCGTCACACTTCTCACCAGTCACACCTGGTTTACAGCGACAACTTCCCCATTCGTCACACTGCAGAGACTCAGAACCTACAAGTAAAAACAAACAACAAAGGTCATCAGAGATTCAAATCATTTAAAAAATGCAGACAAACAGCATTTTCTTTTTTTCCTTTACCAACACGTTACGACAGCCAGAGAAAAAAGTCGACACTGATATTATCCTGAAACTTTTTATCTCAGTGAAAATAAATCAATACTTAAAACCATTTCTTCATGTGATTGTGGTGTCACGAAATTTGCAATGCTTATTACACTGTGACGAATAACCGTGAAAACCACAGTAATATACCGTTAAAAATACAAGAACACGCCGTAAAATATTATTTACGGTACTATACTGTATAACAATATCGCTTTTACGAGTACTGAGTTGTATTTCCTTGAAGTCTATGCACTCGACCATGTACGTCGAATGTGAATGTCACGGAAATTAGCGAATGGTGCATAGTGGGAAATCATCCGGGGCTTTCCTTGATCAGTTTGCATTTTGTAACCATCAAGTACCATCTAGCTTTTTAACGCAGACTGGGAACTTTGGGATAAACCCGCACCATTACT
>JAQQZZ010094577.1:0-17233 GCA_030265115.1 Mopalia vespertina | reverse complement strand
TTTTTTTAAAATTTTTAATTGGGGGTTTTTTGGGTTCCCCCCCCCCCCCCCCAATCACCTACTTTTCCCCAATTCATAACTGAATATACCAATAATAGTAGTCTAGCAGAGAAAGGGTCCTAATGTCCTTTTAAAGGAAATGTGCAAACCAGCTTCATCGACATGCAGACTGCTATCAAAGTTAAATCAACTCCCACGATATGTCGTCATAAGCTATATTCGTAATATGTACTCTTACAAATATCCTGGACATATGGTTTATTTATATAGAATATTGTGAAAATAGAGCAAATGTATAAAGATACACAGTGCAAACACGTCTGTTTCGAGAAGAATCCTCAACAGCGGAGATTTCTTCACTGATGCCGTGTGGTATTTGTTACTCGAGAGGCCGAGACGATGATGTTGATGGTC
The DNA here is from genome assembly GCA_030265115.1 of Mopalia vespertina. Classification (NCBI taxonomy): domain Eukaryota; kingdom Metazoa; phylum Mollusca; class Polyplacophora; order Chitonida; family Mopaliidae; genus Mopalia; species Mopalia vespertina. Next base: position 16,819 of record JAQQZZ010094577.1, on the reverse strand, counting down.
AAAGCGAAAAAAATATGCTTTCACATAAGCGCCCTCAAATTAATACAATTTAAATCGAGCTCAATACATTTCGAATTCCCCCACGACCCAATACTGTTTTGGGTTTAATGGCGTACTTACGGTTATTTCTCTCTAATGGCGGTGTTTCGGTCCAATGGGAGACGGAAACCACCCTGGACGCCATGGCACCACACAGTGACAATACGGGACAACCACAAGAGTTGAATACGTCCCCCCCCCCGACCATCCACATCTATCTCGTCTTACACACATCCCAAATACGTCTAAACAGAATTTGTCCTGATTCTAACAACATTTTGTCCAATTAATACCGTTCAGGTATCAAATGACATTCTTTACAGTGACACTTCTTTGTTGGAATAACGTGGCGAGAAATAAAATATTTCGTATAAAAGATAGCTAGTTTCGTGTACAGACAGCTATTTGAGAACGAGTCACGAGTATAGGAAATCCCAATTACATTCTCGGAAAGTACAACATCGCTGACATGAAATTCCAGTCAACACATTGGAGCGGCTCACAATATGCTTCAGAAGAATTCTTATGGTTAAATACAAGCATCGGTAGTAGGCCTACAAGGCTCTGTGGCAAAAATCAGTTCATAGAAGGAGGAACTATGGAATATAGATGTCATTGCAGGGAGTAATAAGGTTCGGTGGGGAACGTTCAAGAAGATGCACGACAAAGAACTCCGAACTTGTCAATCCCTTAACTATAGAGAATCTAAAACTGATCTCTTTCGCCTAGAATTTGACTTAAAGGTATTCAGGACTGGTGTTTTGAAGTGGATATCAAGGCGATTTCTGTAGCGCTCATTTCTGACATCGGATTGAATTGGCCATACGGTATGGACTACTTCGGAATTTTATTTGATGTTTATTTTACATTAATAACTTTTGGGTTGATTAAGTTTTCTTTCAAGTTTTTATTCTCTGATCGATTTTAAATCGGTTACGGTATTTCGATGATTCTCTTGTCAAATAACACGAGCGCTGCAGATGAGGGATAAAAAGTTATGGTCTACACAAGATATATTTGTGTGAATAATAAAATAACAAAAATGGCTGTCATACTGGCAGACAAAATTTTGTAAAATATTTATCTTTGTCCTAACGATAATTAAATATAGCCCAACCGTGCAAAATATGCAATGGTGGTTATATCAATTCCTGACATTTGATGGAATGTAATGATATACGTCATTGCAAGAAGGGGAAGCTGTAGTCAAAGTTGTAAGTAAGTAAGTAAGTAGGTTAATTTAGTTTCAAGTTGCTGTGTCCAGTACAAATACAGAAATGAAGATAATAAGTATTTAAGTAAACTTGTTGTCGAGTTGTAGTTTTCACAACGCAGACAGCTCTGAATACTGAAAATAACGGCCATATTGTGTTGCGGAATTTGGTAAAATACTATACCATCTGTTTTCTTTATAGGAGGAAGCTACGTTTCAAGTTTGACGTTAATTCATGGATTTGTTCTCTACTTATTCACAACACGTACAGAGGTAAATGCTGTTTAAGGGCGCGAAACAGCCATATTGTTTTATGGAATTTGGGGAAAATTAGTATTTTAGGGAACTGTCTCCGGTGGTTAGAATCTTATATATCGTTAATTCTAACCACAAACTTCCACATAAAAAAACATGTTACTTCTGGTGTCCCTCAAGGTTCTATTATAGTCCCACTACTGTTCAATATATGCGATCAGTTTTCTTTACTGTCTAGAGTTAAGTATGCCTACTCCATGAAAAGCGTAAACATTGTTAAAGATCTTGGGATCATTCTATCCAGAGACCTATCTTTTAACATTGGGTTCCTGAAAAGAACCTGTAAAAGTTTTACTGGTAACAAAGCAAAATAATCTCTTTACTGCATTAAAGTGCGAAAATCTTGATTGCTGCTCGGTGGTCTGCAGTACCTACCACAGAAATGTGTCACCAAAAACTGAACAATGTTACTTAAATATATATTCTACAAAACGAAAAACGTGTACAACCATGCCGTCTACCATGGATTAATTTCCCCCATACATTAGACGACACATATTCGATCAGTCATTTTGATACAAATATGATATGTTGTAGCATTGAAGTATTGTGAACGTACAAATGCTTTAGGCTTTTAACTTCAGTTTGTTAACTGCATGCTTCTAATATGTGCCGAGGATAAATAAATACGGTTCAGTATTGAGAATTATTTGAATAAACTCGACGTAACTGGCAAGAAACAATGACCAGAATGGATAATCACAAGTATGTTTTGTTTCATTGGGGTTTAACGTCGTACTCAATGGTATTTCATTTATATGACGACGGATCGCCCACTTCACACTGTTCCTTGCCTAATTACGATGGAAGACCGTGAGGAAATCTCGTAAAATCCACCCCGCGATTGCCGGAGCCACATCGTGTAACTCACTCAAATACCTCATGGTCCCATGAACGGTATATTGCAGTAGGATTAGTAAGCGCACACGGTACCACTAAGCCACGGCCGCGACAATCACAAGAGGCAATACATACATCACAGACAGGTCGGCTTCGTGCTGCTCCATTAGATCTGAGAGCACCAAGCCAACATAAAGCTAATTCGTTCCACCCATTTAGCTTAAAGAAAATGCGACTTGACAAAGTTGAAAACAGTAAGAAAGCGATCAATATTGGCCGTTGAAGAATAGTTTATTTGTGTTTAAAATAAATGGCTGTCAACAGCAATATTAAAACAATCAACAACAACGCATAAATATATAAGATCAAATGCATGAAACTGTATCACGTCTGGCAATACGAAAATATTTTATATGAAAAAAAGTATGGAAAAAAAATATAGCTTCAGGAACAGTTTACAAACCCAGGCAACTTCTCTCGTGTACAACATTCAATAAGAAGAGAGAAAGATACACATTATATGGAAGGCTTCTGAAGCTCAGCTTGTACAGTTTTGGTCATGTCAGATCCTCAGTAGAGGGCATAGACAGATTTAACATTATTTTCAAAAAACGACCAATAATTGTCATGCACCTTTACACTATGAGTTCCTTATTCAACCTCCACCAACCAAATTGAAAGATAAAACTGGCTGAAAAGTAAAGTATGATATATTAACAATTAAATGACTGCTCCAGACAATCTGTGATAAAATGTTTTTCTCCATGGTCTTAAACCCAGTAAACAGAACCCTATACGTTTAAATGGTCCAAAAGCTTTCTAGCTTCACTACCATATTATGCATAAACAATGAGAAACTGCACATTCATAAAACAATATTTTCAAAATGAACAGCTGAAATGTGTTTCTCTGACGTAAATTTCAGCTTCTTTTGTTATATCGCAGTCAATAATATTTTTTAGGAATCAATGTAGCGGTCTCCGTCAGTTTTTGCAATAGTGTCATCATTTCTTTACATTCACCACAGGATATATTGTTATGTTTGGTCATGTTGAAAAACTTACACTTTCTGCCATTTTAATATATATACGTGCAAATTTTGATTGGACTTGTTTCTGCTTCAGTTTTTGATGTCAAATCAGCTTATGGTTTGAAACAGAAAGAAATGGTAGCTTGACTCTAACACTCTCAAACATTGACAGCTCAGCTAAATTTAGTTCAAGTCTCATATAAAATATTTATTTTATAATACAAAAAACTTGCCATTCAGCTAAGAGCAGTTTGTGACACAAAGCTGAACAATATTATACAAAGTCCCAAGAGAAGCACAGCAAAAACATATTGTTAGAATACTATAGTGAAAAACAAAACAAACAAGAAATACAAGATGAATCAGTCAAATGACTAAATAAATCCAATTATGTTAATCAAAGCAACAGAAAGTTTTGTACATTAATGATTTGTGTTTATAATTAAACGATAAGGGGTGGATTCATCAAAGCCCAAAGTTTTTGACTGAAGATTATATCTAGGAAGGTATAAAAAATTATGTTGTTGGGATGTTAGTGATGTGATACTTGGCATTATTAAACTTATATCACAAGTGAATATATAGTATACATTTATATCCTATATTAATAAAGTCAGACATCCAAAATCTTGAATGTGTACTTTGATGGAGTTCGAAATTGCCTTTGGAATCGTTCCCCCCCAACTTGAAAAATGAACAAACGAAAACTTAAATTTGTCAAAATGTTCTATCTATTTAGGACAAGGTTAATCTACAGGTTCAATTTAGTGAAACAATGAATCCCTGAGCAACAGAATCAGTATAAAGAGGGACAAATAAACAAACAACAAAATATCACAATACATGCAGAATTACAAAATTTGACATAAACTTTTCTAATAGGCATATCACAGACAATTTGTTTTGTGATCAAGTTGTACATTGTTAGTGTAAAGTATGAACACAAGAGTATTATAAACTGTTAAAGAACTGATACATACTATTAAACATATGTCACTCTCTTAAATAAAAACAGAAGGTTATTACAATTATTATACAACAAGCAGCTTTCTAAAAAAATCCAGGCACACAATCAACAATAACAACTTAAACAGTCTTACAAAAAAAACACACATGTACTATTAATATGCACTAAATCATTTTCACACATTTTAGCAAAATTGTCCAGCAGCTGCACTGAATGAAAATGCAATAGAATTGAAAAGATTTGCACAGAACAAGTCCTGCAGATTGTCGTCACTGAAAAGTTCAAGTTTTCATTAACACATTGAAAGGCATGTTTCTGAAAATTCTGTAAAATTGTGGGGAAAAAAAATGGTACAAACTTTCTGCATAGCCACAAAATGTCCACATGACTTTCAAAAGTTACATTTTATTATCATAAAAGTACAATGCAAAAAAGCAAATCACACTGCAGTGGAACTTGTCAACTTTAAAAAAAATATTCTTGAAAGATATAGTTCAATGGAAAGGCAATTAGTACTTAAATTAATATCATATTAGCACATACATCTGTCATGGACAGTAGAAACGTTAGCAATACTCAATAGAGTACACACACTGGCCAGTTTCTTTCATAACTTTAATTGAGATCAACAAGTTCATTGTTATATCATTACATCATTAATTTACTTTTAAGGCAAATGTATTAAACAGCACCCTTCTCAGTTTAGCTTTAGCTGTCCAGCCCTCCAACAAAACTAAGCTAAGCTCCAGAACATGTTCAACTAAATTAATAGACTATTTTTTCACAGTTCACTTGAAAGAACATGCCAATGCTCTCTAAGGAATATAATTTAAAGTGTTAAATCTTCTTCTGATCCTACTCCGCCTTCAGTATTTCTTGTCAACATATAATTGTCCATATCAATGGAGCGACAGTTCTGTATGGCGTATCGTAATTTATCAGCCATCACTTCCATGCTAGAGTAGTTGGGTAAACGGAGCTGAAAGAAACAGGTCTGCGCTGTAGGTAAGGTGTCAACGGCCTGCAAAACAATCAAATTGTCACAAATTAACAATAGTAGTCTATGTATCATAGGCACTTTACAATCAATTTGATGGATACAAGCCCTAGCTTAAGGAAAATGATTGTTGTATGATAGCCATTTCAGTTCATACTCAAAGATATTCCACATATATCCCAATGGATTGTCTATTTCCTACTCTGCTTTACTCCATAATCACATGGTAGAAAAAGGAGAGGAAGCCTTGTAAAAACTTTTCCAGAGACTTCTCTGAGAATACAAAAAGTCTCAGTATACCAATTCAGTTATCTGTGTCAGCATCTATATATTACTCATAAACCATCTTCAGAACAATTTCTCTTTATCAATATAGATAATAGATTCCAAGTCCGAAGGTACATTCATCAGATTTCTTTGATTGATTTGGGTTTAACGTCGTACCCAAGTGTATTTCACTTATATGATGGTGGATTGTCCATTTCACTCTGTTCCTTGCTTACATACGGTAGAAAACCATGAGGAAACCTAAAAAAAATCCCCGCTATTGCCGGAGCCACATTATGTGACTCACTCATATACCTGAGGCCGACAAAGACTGGAACCAGTGAGAGGTACATCCAGGTAGGATTTAGTAGGCTGACACGAGAAACAACGAACTACACCCGTGGGTCACATACATAAAGAATTCACTTAAAATGTCATACGAAGGCATCTTTTGGGATGATGCAATCAATTTTGCAATGATATAGTTTGTTACTTTTTGTTTCTTGTTAAGTAATATGGATTTATACAACTGAAGTGTCACACTTACCCTGTTTGAGTTCATAATCTGAAACCTCTGTGAGATATCAGCCGGATCAGCTGGGAGGCGTGTCCGGCCAGACACAAACCTCATAAACTGAATCTTCTCATCATTGGTGAACTTGGACAGGATCATCCAAAACCACTGTACATTCTGGTTATTCTCTTCAATACCACGGTACCTACAGTACAATGTTAGAAATACACTTGATACGTTTCTATGCATGTATATGTTTGAAAATAAATACACACATATTAAAAATTAAATAAAAAATTATTCAAGAGACAAACCATAAAATATACCACATATATCTTGCTGGGCACTGTCTACTTAGATTGGTATTGATGACTAATAACAACACACTCAATACTTGAATTATAGCATTTACCTTCATTTCTATTCATCTAGGTTATTTAATCTAATTATCTTCTATTTGAATCCGAGGTGATACATGTAGTAGCATTATGTATTTACATATTTTAATTTGATGTTTTACCTGACAACTTTCCTGAGTACCTCGACTGAGACCTCTTCCATGCCACACACCAGTTGTTCTAGGTTCTGAGCAGTCAGTAGAGATAATAGAGGGACAGGGATAATCCATGATATCCCCTCACGGATAGCAGCAGCCTGCAATCATGAGAATAAAATGTAAACATAAATGTATTCAATCTGACTTTCTTGTTGACCATAGAGACACTGACAATTCATAGAGTAAAAGAAGTAAGACAAAATCAATTTTTTAAGCAGCTAAAATCTGTAATCTGTTACATAGAATACCAAGTGATAAACTGACAAAACTTATATTTGTTGTAGACCTTTCACATAAACTTACAAAATTGTAAAGACTTTTCATCTAAACTATCATTATAGCACATGGATAGGTGTGAAAATAGTCTATCATTTTAAAGAATTCCAATTTGAAATAACTTTTGTGCCAGACAGCCAAGATGGTGGGTGATCGAGGATCTTCTGATGGATATCTGATACTCACAGGATCATGTCACTTCTGCAATATTTTCTGAACTGTAATCTGTTCTAACTAAGAGTGTGTTAACAGTATTGTCATTACCTTGGGAAAACACTTTTCAAGTGTGTTATATCGCAAAACATGGTATACAGACTTTATTGAAATTTTACAGAATTTACCTGAGTATCAAATTCCTGTAGTCTGTATTCCATAACTGCCTCTACATACTGTCTCCTATTGGAGAAACTCAAGGGAATGTTTTTACCTCCAGGTACAACAGCTACTGATCTACCATCACTTGTTTGACCTTCAAAGCACTCCAGTGGTATGTACTGTAACAACAACAACAACAACAACATATAAGAAAGAGATTTAAATAACATAGCATTTTGAATAAATTTAAAGAACGAAAAGTGTTCATTCCTCTGCCACAAATAATGTTAACTTACTTTTTTTTAAAAAACCATTGCATTTTATTATCACAAAAATCAAAAAAGATTAACGTAAGGTTTTCCATTAAATTTTGTTTTCTTTCAATATGAGCCTCCATTTGCTACAGCCATAAACGGATATCAATGTCGCCTAGAATATTGATCCATTAACATTTTACCTCTTGAAAGCTAGTCTCATTCACCCCACTTTCATGAATGTCTCTAATACCACGAAGAGTCTGGATATACACATGGTCAACCTTCAAATACAAAGTGAAATATCATCAGTAAAAAAACTACAGTTTAGTGAACTTACCGCTACAGCAAAGAACTTAATTAAAAACAGATGGAAAAAAAAACATTTGAGTGATACCTGAGATATCTTTGTCTTGAAGGAATGAGAAATCTGAATATTATAATATATACTCATTTGTTTCATTTTTTGCAGAATCTGCATTACTTATTGTTACATTGTAACACAAGCTCTAGTATATTAGAGTAGGTACTATGTTTAATATACAAATGCGCTGTTGGACTATTACAGCTATTGATTTGTCTAATTAGATGTTGCCTTTCTCGCACTTCAATAAATGACGATAGTATTAATGAAACAATCTCCAACCTCTTCTATATCCTCGAGCCTCAGTGGAATGCCCACCAGTAATTTCCAGACACATGGAGCCAGATGAAGATCCAATGGTTTCTTGGTACGAACAGCTACCCCCAATAATATACCCAGAAACTTGTACAAGTACAGTAAATCATCAGATGCCATTGCTGGGTTCAGGAGAAATCTAAAACAAACCATCACATATTCCAGGAGTTAATGAGAGAGAAAACTCATAATAAAATCACACAGCTATGTCATATAGTTGATTAGATGTCATGGTACGAAAGTGCGAATGGTATCTAGTATACAAAATGAAACGAAATGTTCAAGTTTATTTCACTGATATGACAAAAGTAAGCACAAAAAGTAACTAGCCACACTTAAGTAACTTTGGAATGTGTTTGTTTGTTTATTTAATCGCGGTTTAACATCTTAACCAATGGCATTTCACTTATATGACGACGGATTGTCCATATCTCACTGTTCCTTGCTTAAATACAGTGGAGGAAACCTCGTAAAACCACCCCTCGATTGCAGATTGTGGAACTCACTCATATATCTGATGGTTGGCAGATGGACTCTAACCCATGAGCCGTACATTGAAGTAGGATTAGGTTGATTGACTGATTGACTGATTGGTGTTTTACGCCATGCTTAAGGGTATTTCCCTTATATGATGGCAGTGTATTCCAACAATAATGGATACTAGCACCACCAAGATCTGAAGCATTTCCATGATGTTGGAAAGTAAATTTTCCTCCAGTGCTAAGTAAAGACAGCATTGATACTCTTCAAACAAACTGCCCTTAGCCAGAGGGCAATATGATTAGGAGGTCGACAGACAAACCACTAGGCCACTACAGTGTAAAATGTTGTGTTGGATATTAATGTTAGTCCTGTACCACATAAAGAACACATAACACAGTTCTGAACAAACTGATCATGGCCAGACAGCACTGCATTACTGAAACTTTTTTGTTAACTGAATCACATTTGGCGCAAAAGTGAAACTTTGAATGTCATATGTTGAAAGTTGAATGTAAAAGACAATTTTACCTGTCCATGTTGTTTCCCGTCTCATTCTTAGCATTGGGTGTTGGTATTAGTAGGGGCACAGTTCCAGTCTCCAGCTCCTACAACATTCAACCATTTCAATAAAAAAAGATTCTGATCATCATATCCCTGCATAAAATAATGATTGTTTACTCTATGTGACACTGGTTAGGTACAGAGAAGATTATAAAACAAAAACATACATCATAAGAAGATAACATCAACATTCTTAACCACTCTGAGCATCAGCACATAAAACTGACCAAACGACATGATTATATTTACCTGACACATCTCAGTAATAGTATCATCAAACACCCCTCCAGCATCATCAGCCCCTTCACCTATGAGTTTAACCTTCCAGGCTCTAGCAGGAAGCCTGAGCTCTTCTGCCTTCATCTTCACCACCTGTCTAGCTACTTGCACAAATATAGGCTTGCATTTCTTACCCCTAAAACAAATATCAGATAATATGAATTTGGCATAACATCTGATAGATCCACATAAAAAAAAGTGAAATAGCAGTCCAAAATGAGATTCCAAGTCATTTTTTTGTTTTTCCACGCTCTGCGAGAAGTTGAAAGTTTGTTTGCTTATTTCTTTGACTGATTTAGCTTCACCACAATACCACTGGTTGAGATGTTGAAAATAATTTGGCATAAGTATTGAAAATTACTGTGTACAGGTTGACAGCAGTTTGAAAGTGTAGATATACATTGTATGTCTATTTCCTATATTGTGGTGACTAAATAAATCAAAATATATTATTGAGATCAACAATACTGTTCATCATTTTCTACCAAAATTTAAAAATATAGAAATTCTATGTGCAAAAGTGCTTGTCAATATGGTAGAATATCACGACAAAAGTACCTTGTTGATAATCTACGAACAGTGACCTGTGGACCATAATTCTTTCCCTGGACCATGGTTTTTCCAATAGCTCGCACCATGGGTAAGGTATAAACTCTAGGAGACAGGAGAGCACGGAGTGGACCAACAACTACACTCTTAACAGTCTTGTCAAACTCCGGCCTTGCCTTCTGGAAACAATAATTCAAAACATGACAAGACAGAATACAAATATATATCTGTTAACCATCAATTTCTTAAACTAGATGTTGTAGATTTAAGAATAGGATGGTAAATTACATGTTATATAATAGGCAGTCCAATATGGTCTTTTGCAAAATTTAATTTAATAAGGGCAACTTTGTCTTATTTTTTAAAAAAGATATATTGAAATATAAAAACAATTGAAGAAGTTTTATTTATATTTGAATAAGACTGTTCCGTATTATTTGGTTATGATTTTCTCTGGAAACATAACCCAATAATCATATGTAAGAATCTACCTGGTGATGTTGTGGACTAAGATTAAGCAGTCTCCAGGAAGAGTAAATGAGATCAGAGAAATGATGTAATAGTTTGAGTCGGCCTCTAATAGCCTCTATCCTACAGCCCTTGAGTGTATGATACTGTGGAGGTACAGACTCGGGCCATCCTAACTGGAGAGGGGAGGGGACTCCAGGGATACGGGCAGGGGATGAAGGGGCCGTCCATGCAGCACTATGAGTACGACCAGCTGAGATCTGAAAACATACATAAATCACAAAGTCAGCTTTCACGATATAAGTCATGAAAACTAGGAAAAGACTGCACAGAATATACTAGATTACCACACATATATAGTATGAGAACCTTGGTCTGAGGTTATAACAGTCATAAAAGATTTGTGTGTTCTTATTACTGTTTGTAAAATAATAATAATTCTATACCTTAATGATACCAAGATAAAAACTACAATGTTAAGGCTACTTGAATAAGTCCATACATTACCATTGTTTGTAAAGAACTCATTATACATTACTACATTTCCATTCTTCACAAATTACTAACCTGTTTGATGTTTTTCCCTGATAATTCTTTTACTCTCTGAGGTTCTCTAACAGTGGAGCTGTGTCCTAGGCCACACTGTCCATCTGTGTTAGTCCCCCAGGCCCACACTTCACCACTGTTAGTCAAGGCTAAAGTGTGTTCAGCTCCCACAGCAATATCCTCGATGAAGAAACTGGACAGCGTACTGACCAACTGAGGGCGATTGTGATAACGATACCGAGATTCAGGCTGACCAATGAAACGGTCTGTGGAATAACAAAATACAGGTAGCCAATTATAAAATGTTAAATATCAATGGTAGAAGATTGTGAAATATGTTATGAGAACGAAAATTAGTGCATTGTGGAAAAAATGTATGTACATTTTCAGAAACTGATAGTTTCCATCCATTATAAAATCGGATTCATTGCTGAATAGAATTCTTACCTTGTCCCCAAGTGAAGACTTTCCCGTCTTTAGTGAGAGCCACTGAGAACTGGGCCCCAGCTAATACCTTCTTCATGCTGTACCCCGCTAGAGAGTCAATTTTAGTGGGCACGGGTCTACATGTGGAGTTACCCAGACCTAGTTTACCATAATCACCATCACCAAATGACCACACTGAACTACCATCAACTGACATACATAATGTGTGATTTAAGCCACAAGAAGCCTGCACAAATTAAGAGAAAAGTACATTGTTAAAAAAATGGACAAAGTACACAAAACAAATCTTGTTAGAAGTAAAAAGAATGTTGTGCTGAAAACTCAGTCCTTGTTGAACTAGAAAATGGAGTCCACAAAGCAACTAAATGTAGAGAAGACCACATCAGTTAGCACAGGAGGCAATACCAACCCATACAATCTTTATTTTATCTGCAAACACTAACATACCATGATTCTATTCATTTGTATATTCTTTTCATGTCCTTTTCAAGTTTGCAACGGTAAGAATAGTGAATAATTTTCATCATATATTGCAATATTTCTATTTTACCTTGTAACACTGAAACATATCAATGCAGTGAAAGCATACATGTGAAATACCCATGGAAAGAACACTGGTTATCTCCAGTAGACAACCTATTTATATCTTATCCCAAACAAATTCCAGAAACTCTTTCAGCTCAGGCCTCATTAAAACAGAGATTGTATTACAATAACTCAACAAGTTTTTCTTCCAATAGTGTCTAACTTTTGAATTCATAGACAGTCATCTAAGTCAAAGTTTTCAACTTCAACATCAAAGAAGGTTATTCTGACATTCAGATCTGTCACAGCACTGCAGTCAGGACTTCCCACATGCTCTCTCTCACAAGTTTGTAAACTAAAACGTATGCACAGAGTTACACAATTGTATAAAATTATCAAACATTTTAGACCAAAATGCTGAAATGCAGACGGAAGCAAATAGTAACAGCAAAGTGTCACGAATTGTCGTTACTTTAGCAAAATGCCTTGTCTGCATATAACTGGAGATCATTGCTTTACATAGAGTCTGGTATCACTCTTGTATGTTCAGTACCTGTCTAAATAATAACTTACATAGCCAACTTGAAAGGCCTCCAGTGCTGTTACTTTCTCTGGTGTTTTCTTACTAGCCTGGGAAGATCCTAACCCCAGACGTCCATAGTCTCCATTACCACACATAAACAACTTTCCATCAGAAGTGACAACAGATGTATGTTTGAAACCACAGGAAATCTAGAAACAGACAATAGAACATAACACATTAAATTGATTCAGAAAAAATGCATTTTCTAAATCAGCAGAGGAGTATACCAGAGCAAAAGTGGCCAAAGCTTTTCTACCCCTGCAGATACACTATGATTATAAACAATAACTTCAACATAATGTAAATATTTTTCTGAGAGTAAACATGGGAGACTCTGGAGTCAATTTGGCCACGAGAATCATATGGGTGCCCACACTATTATAAGCCAAAATTTATGTTAAATCTACAATAGCCAACGATGTCATTTAAGTATCTAGATAAGTTTGGTTAAAAAACATTCAATGATTTTAGAAATAGGCTCTGAAAACCAAAGTACTGCATATCTTAACATTTGATCAAGAGAATAACAGTTTGCAAATTAATTGTGCAGTAATCACATGGAAATAGCAAAAGGTACTTATTAAGTATAAAGTTTGAATAAAAAATATCAAAACAATTTGTGAGATATGCTCTGGAAAACAAAGTTAGCATATCTTAAACCTTTGGCCCAGAATATTGCAAAATGAAAATAAGTCATGCATTGCATGAAACAAAAATAAAAAGCAAAAAGATACCACATTAGAACCTGATTGAACTATTTATAAGTTTGTTTTAAAATGTTCAATGTTCTCGAGAGAGACTCTGGAAACCATATTATGGTCTTTGTCCTAGAACATTGTAATATGCAAATCTGTTATGCATTGTACAGAAAAAAATTACCTCTTCAGTACCTGATGAAGTATATACCAAGTTTGGTTTTAAAAAATTGGACAGTTATCGAGATAAGCCCCAGAAACCATTGTGTGACGGATGGACAAATGTAGCGCTATAGACCATTTGATGTAGCGCTAAACTACTTCCTAGCTGAGGTATTACAGGTATTCATTTACATGTAGTGATCTGATAAGAAATATATTGTTTTCCAGAGCCACCTAGTATGACTCCCTCTTATACCAGAGATGGAAAAGGAGACTCGATGCTGTGATGAAACATGGAAGAAAGATCAGCTAACCACTTAACCATTGCCGCTGGCCCAATACGTAAGGTTATTTCACTTATATGACACTGAGTGCAGAGAAGCTACCTTTTGTAAAAACAAGGACGCATAAGCAGATTATTTGCCGATACTTATTTGAACTATTAAATAATTGCAGTGCAAAGTTCTTTCACCTGAATAACCTCTTCTCCCTGCAGAGCATCTATCTGTCGGGGTCTTCTCTGTCGGTCACTGTTCCCATGACCTAGTTTACCATAATCCCCGTCTCCCCAACTGAATACCTCACCACTCTCAGTGACAGCTAAACTATGACCATCTGACCCAACTGAGGTGGCCAGCCTAGTCACTACAAAACCTGTACAACAAAACATATAATACAATGTTATACTAAGTCTGTTTGTAATAAGCAAAGGCTAGTGCAATGCTAAAGTACCAAACATATACATCTGTTTGTAATAAAGATTGATTGATTGGTGTTTTACCCGTGCTTAAGGGTATTTTACTTATATGACGGCGGTGTATTCAACAATAATTGACACTAGGACAACCAAGATATGAAGCATTTCCATAATGTTGGAAAGTTAATTTTCCACCAGTGCGAAGTAAAGACAGCATTGCCATTCTTCATACAAACTGTCCTTAGCCAGAGGGCGTTTTTAATTAAAAAAAGGTTGGATTTGACGGGGAACAGGTAAATTCAGAGTATCCCAGGAAAGTATTTTTGTGTCTCACTAGCACTTGTTCATTTAAACATAGAGAAAAGATTGTTCTTTGTTAGCTTGGTATGGAAGTATTACCATGAATTCTGATATTTAAGGTCTTGCTGGCCCCCTTGGGCTCAAAATGAACCAAATCTTTTTTTTTATCGCTTGGATTAAATGTTAGGTATTCAAACTATATGTTAGTGAAAAAAATAATTCGAAATTCTAATTACGAACAGTTAAATTGAAGCATATAATTGGGTTTTCCCTTGATCATATATTCAAGTAGCAAAACTTTAAAGAAGTTCTACCTAGATTATTTTTAATGTTTAAAATGTTAATGTTAATGTGCAAAAAATGCACCCGGATCGTTCTTATACAAATTTTTAAAAAATGAGGCACTGTTAACTAGTTCAAGGACTTTTCTACTCAGTCAACTTATTTATTGAGTCTTATCATTATTGCACTTCGAGAAGTAAACTATGAAAAATGCAGTCTATTTTTTTTCTGTTGACATTTACTCATTTTGCAACATTTTTAGAAATAATACTTGGATTTTCACCACATTCACATATATGTAATCCTGAGTATTCAAGCTTTCCAAAAATATATATGGTACAGATTTATTTTCTTCTGCATACGAGACTAAATACAACGGGTGTTCTGAAAATCAACCATGGGGTCCAGCAAGACCTTAACCACACAACCAGTACTGTGAAAACCGCTGAGCAATCAGGTTTCTCATGTTATCCCACACAACCAGTACTGTGAAAACCGCTGAGCAATCAGGTTTCTCATGTTATCACACATAACCAGTACTGTGAAAACGGCTGAGCAATCAGGTTTCTCATGTTATCACACACAACCAGTACTGTGAAAACTGCTGAGCAATCAGGTTTCTCATGTTATCACACACAACCAGTACTGTGAAAACCGCTGAGCAATCAGGTTTCTCATGTTATCACACACAACCAGTACTGTGACAACCGCTGAGCAATCAGGTTTCTCATGTTATCACACACAACCAGTACTGTGAAAACCGCTGAGCAATCATGTTTCTCATGTTATCACACACAACCAGTAAACACACTAACAAGAACTGCATGTATGTGGACTGGCACATGTATGCATTCTCTATTACGAACCCTGATCACTTTAGTTTGTTTCTTGTACATATATACTTCAGGATTTAAATATAACTCAGAATAAGAATACTCTGCATGGTGCCCGATAAGAGGCTTTGAACAAATGTAAATTCTCCTAAGACAATTAAACTGATGTTAAATTCCTAGTGAGCATCAATGTGTACTCAAGTTTTGTTAAATTTTAGTATCTAGTAAACCTCCATTCAACAGCTCATTTATAAAAGGGAAGAGTAGGTATGCTAACAAAGCATTAACCCGCGACAGAACGTCTACACGATAAGAAAGTAGGGTTAGATTAGACGATTGATTGATTGATTGATTGGTGATTGATGCCATACTTAAGGTTATTTCATTTATATGACAGCGGTGTATTCCAACAATAACTCACACTAGCACAACCAAAATGTGAAATGTTTCAATAATGTTGGAATGTTACTTTTCCTCCAGCGCTAAGTAGAGACAAGTGGCGAGAGAAAGGTGAGACGATCTTTGCACCCCAGGACCACGCCGCGTACGAAATGAAGGCTGACCACCGGTTTCACATCCCTGCTGCTAGACAGCATTGCTACTCTCCAAACTAACTGCCATTAGTCAGAGGGTTAGATTACACGAAATCCTCTCAAAGCTGCCCTTTCAGAGATACTTTTTGGACGATTCATGGAAATAAGAGTTACAGAAATCCCAAATCGTTTGGCAAGGCTGCAGCAGACTGACCTAATTTTTTAAGCTTTTATTGGGACTACAAAATGATATTTAACCTACATTTTGAGCAGGAGTTCCAGAGGGCCAGTACCCTCACAAACAGCTGCATAATGCATTGGACTCTTCTGCTTGAAATCCATGGAGTTGATATCAGGGGAGGCCTTCAGTAAAGCTTCCAAATACTTGACATGTGGATTGAGAGCCGCACAGTGGATCGGGGTCACCTGTATATACAACAACAACATTATACTGATCACTACATGGATAACCACTGAGAGAGGGATAATCAAATTTAACAATGAGCAGAGACATATGAATTCCAGGCAACAAATTAAAATGGTTTGTTTGTTTGTTTGATTGGGGTTTAACGTCGTACTCAAGGGTATTTCCCTTATATGACAACGTGACAGCC
>JAQQZZ010094566.1:0-17235 GCA_030265115.1 Mopalia vespertina | reverse complement strand
GGGGTTGGTGGCGGGAGGATGGGGGATTGGGGGGGATTTGCCATTTAAAACCGCCGAAACGAATGCTTATCTCAACCAAGAGATCATCGGTTCGAACTATGCCGCGTCGGTCACACCTTGATGGATAAACAATCACATATTTTGAAGTAGCAAAGACACAATACTTGGGGTCAACAAAGTAGAAAAGCATATCGTAGCAAAGTTATTGTTTTCTGTTATTTCAGAGCCCTGTTGACAAGACAAAGAACAGCAATGTTGACATTCTTGGTATGGGAGGGGACGGACATGAACCCAACAGAATAGACCGCAGTACATCTTCTCTTGGTCTTATTACGACTGTGCTATTGATTTGTCTGTTTGATTTGGGGTTTAACGTCGTAACCAAGGGTAATTCACTTATATGACGGCGTGACAGCCCTATGGTTGAAGAAAACAACCCACGACGCCACTGGTAACTTACACAGATAATACAATACAAGACAAATACACAGGACGTAACACAAATACATCTCAAACAGATGGGCTTCATGAGAGCACCAGGGCAATAGAAAATTAGAAAAATTTTACTATAATATAAAAAAACGTCTATATATCAGAATAGTCATTGAACTAAAAAAAGGTTGAAATTTTGCTAAGAACGATTTCAGTGGGCTTTTTTCTACTCTCCAGCCAAAGAAACTCGTATAAAAAATAAAAACATATCTAGCAGAGAATCTCTACACCGAGCTAAATGATGACGCCTCTAAAATGCAGGAACTTTGAAGAATCAACATTTGTAACCATTTTCTAGAAAAATATGCAGTTTTCCATGTAGAATCTGCCTAAATCTGAATTAGGCTTTGACAGATTGGCTGACGATTTAGTCAACTATTGGATGCGACTGCCAATAGATGTATTGAATAAACAGTGTGGTATTAAGTACAATCTATATTACTCACTGGAACTATATATCAATATATGAGATAAAGTAACACAGATGAAAGCCTAGGATGCTGTGATAATCCCATTAATGTCCGACACCTTACTGATGGCCTTGTTAATATACTCACCGAAAACTAAATGAAATGCTCAACTCTTAACTATTTGTAATTAGAATTTGGAATTACTTTTTTCACTATCACAAGCTTTGAATGTTTGACATTAAATTAAAGGGATACAAGTTTTGCTTGTCCATTGTGAGCCCAACAGGTCCATTAAGACTTTAATCTACGATTGATCTCAAGTACAGTAAAAGTACCACTTAGCAAGTGATATATCAATGAGGGTCAGCTTTGAAGATTCTGAACCTCGGTATCCGAGTTAAATGGTCCACGCATAGATTTCCTAAGATACTGATTCTTATAAGTTACCATATAATCCAGACGGTCCAGTGTTATAAACTGTCGATAGTATTTATGTAAATACGACTTAAAGATTGGTGTTATGAATAATGGATTTTTTTTTAGTCTTTTGAAAGACCATACTAACAGTATTTTCGTTGATTTGGGATAACACTTTCTTTGTTAGATTCCAAGAATGTTGACATTTACTGCTGGCGATTAGGTGACTGACCCTGAAGATCGTAGGTTCGATTCCAGGACGGGTTTCAAAATGCAGAATTGTCTGAACTAGAATCTTTACTGACTAAGAAAGTGATATTCCAAAATAACGAAAATACCGTTTTATTAAAGAGTTTGTCTGGTGTGCTGAAGAATATCAATTAGTTGTATAAAACGTAAACTATGGACAAACAGCGGCTAAGATTATTAACATGATAGCAGTTCCTAATAGCCTTATTCAGTCACCCAGAATTATATTGTTGAACGGAAGCACATATCTGGCAAAATCCACAGGGTTGATCACGCTGTATTGACACTACAGGGTTTAAACTGGTAAAACTACAGTTCTGAAAGGTCTTTTAATGCATGTGTTTCCAACGTGTTAGGTTTGCCTTCAACGTCAGTAAAATTGTCTTTGACTAACAAGTACACGTCTTCTGCAGCGGACATACATTAAGATTGGTGTAAAACACAAAGGCACCCAGAAAAAGGGATTAGTAGCAAAACTCTGTTGCTCTCCTATTTCTAGGAAAAGTTCCGGCATATTATATCGGTTAAGATAAATGTGAACAAATTTGTTTTGCCCGATTTCGTTTCAGCTGCACGATTTTAATTGTGTGTTGAATTCCTACAAAGAGATGTTTCTTTAGCAATTAGTTTTGAAAAGACACATCATTACATTTCGGTTTTAAGCCAAGATCAAAGCATGGTTTAATGTAATTAACTTTAACAGATTCTTTAGGATCAGTTAACCCAAGATTGATTTCAAAGAGAGAGAAAATCTGAAGGCGATTAGATATGACAACATCAAACAGATGACACTTTGATGTATTCTTTTGTTGTCTTCTTTGCCGTCACTTAATTATATGTTTCCTTTGTGTCGTTCTAGACCATGTAATACTGAGAAACAAATGATGTTAAGTAGCCTTAACCGGGCTAACGAGCGATCGACCAGAAAAACGACAATGGGGTACACAATGTAGTCGTGGAATCTTAAATATTTCGTTTAACTTGTTGGGGTTTTTTTTACAGGAAAATAATTAAAAAAATTACGCCTCTTTACATACTATATCAACACCGATTTGAATCTGTCCCCATCCGAATGAAGACCCGTCAAAAATTTCACCTTCAAACCGATTACCAGATATGCCATGTTTCTTAAAAGTATAAAGAAAGCAGTCCGTGTCTAACTTTATCAAAAGCCAAGCAAATGTGATTACAAATGCATACTAAAAATGTCAGTATTCTTCTTCTGTTGGCTATTTCTTACTAAACTTATTCTGTGATTAGGTTATAGATTTCTTAATAGCGGGACAGTACACTTAATGGAATTTTTGCCTGAAAACAATATCAGGCGTGTAGATTGTTTGTTTGATTGGGGATAAACGCCGTACTTAAGGTTATTTCACTAACATGACAGCGTGTCAACCCAATGGATGGAGGAAACCACCCCCAGCACCACTAGCAACAAACAAAAACATCACGGGACAAATACAGGACACTTACATGACGATACAAAGACATCACAAACATATGGGCTTCTTGTTCCTTTTAAGCTCAGAAAGCACCCGGGCAACAGGAAGCTACCTCCAAACACGAACCGGGCGTGTAGAAGGTTCAGCCGTAATGAAATTTATTTAAATAGCGCATACTAATCATTGTAAGACAAACAATGTCAAAAACAAAATAAGCATGTTCACTATCAGAAGGACGATCCATTTGGTACAACTTTAGGCACATGTCGGCTGACAACTTCGTCATGCCAACTTCTGGTTTATTGTCAGTGCAAGGGTTATATGCCTTTCAGAGCATATGTGCCTCCTTGGACTCATTTCATTGTTCTTACTTAAGCGATAAATGTCTTATTTATGAATGCAACCTTATTTACGAAGTGTTTGTACAAAACACCACACGGTCCGGCGACGGTTGGTTCTATAGGCTGAAGTCCATGTTGTGCCTAGCTTACACGACATATTTGTCCAACACCGACACATAATAGCTAACGATCGATTAAGATTACCTGCATTCGGTAGTAAGTCATTCTTTATTACTGCAAAACAAATTTATTCCTTGAGAAACTCTGTTTCAATTTGCCCAACGAAAGGATTTCTTAAGAATTACAAATGTTTCCAGAAAACAAAGATAAATGTATGTTGTCTGTCTCATATAATCGGTTAGACCGCTAGAATTAATAGTTAACACAGGTATTATGCATTCTTATATATTCTTTATGATTGTTTTTATTTTGGTGAATAAATATTCAAATTTTATTTTACTTTTAAAAGTTTGGAAAACCTGCAAATATCTATTTTTCCCACGGCCCCTTTAGAGTCCATCAATAACCAAAATAATGCCTTCTAGTTTAAGTACATATTTTAAAGCAAAGGGGTCGGCATTATGACGCATCCTGAATACATCTGATAAAATATTTACTCTATATAGTGTACTACATTATAGCGGCCCTATCGATCCTGGTTAAGCTTTATGAAACGAATAGAAATATTGGTGACACATCGAACCTTATTCTTACAGATAAAGCTAATGGAGCTCTTCAGGCTTCAAAGCATTATAATTGCTGTTTTATCTGTTTCTCTTTAGCTTTATCGACACAGATACTCATATCAAAGGTGTACCATGATTAACAGAGAGACTGTTTCTAACGTCGTAATCGACACAGAAGCTGAAAGCTACAAGAGTCGTTAACCAGTATAATCAAACCTTTTTTTATCATCTCTCTTAATTTAGTTGAAATGCGGTATCACAAATGAGTCACTCAGAACAATAGTGGTCTAACTACATAGGTAATATTTTCTTTAAACAATGACCTAAAGACCATAACATATTTAAAAAACTTAGCTTGCAATATATTACGTCTTTCTTTCATCTATTTGATTGTTTTGAGCCTGCTTTCTCTTTGTAAAATAGCATTTTTTTTTTTACCTTTAACCTACACGTTTTCAAGTTCAATTCATAAAATATGGATTAAGACCACTATTGTCCCGAAGGGCTCAAATACGGGTTGACTGTCGCTTGAGAACGCTAATTTCTAATGGTAACACTTTACTCGACCATCTGGCTTTTTGTTTCAATGTAGAGTTTATAACATTGGGTAGGGTACGGTACGGGGAGGTAAATCTGACAGTGAGGTTATTCGATCCACCGCTTCTGTTCATTTTACTTTGGTTTGGCACAAGATTCAGTTAATGTCATAAATGCAGCATTTGATTACCTGTCTTATTAAGTAACATTTTAGAGATGACTAGCAAAGCAGTAAAGGATGTACACAGGCAATTGAGAGGACATTAATATGGCGCATGTCAGTCAGCTTAAAGTAGAATACACATATCAAATATACAAGAAGAGGACTAAGCCAAGTTTTTAGTCATTTATTGCATTTTTGTCTGGAATCAGTTGATAGCTTTATAGCTTAGTAAATCCCTACGCTAGACAGCACTCTACAAGCATGTGTTCGGTGGATATAATACTTCTTTCCCCATTGAAACGCACTCTGGCTAATAGTTGCAATGTTGTCTGTACTTAACACTGGAAGAAAATTAAGTTTTCAACATTATGGAAACGCTTCAACATTATGAAAACGCTTCACATCTTAGTTGGCGGGTGGTTGGAGGGAGCTTCATGTTGCCCTGGTTCTCTCGGAGCTAAAGGGGAACAGGTCGAGAATTAACAGGAATCTGTCCTGTGGTGTCTGTTTTGCGTCCTGTTATTGTCCTGTATTTGTCCCATCTTGTCTTTGTTTGTTGCCAGTGGTGTCGAGGGTGGTTTCTTTCACGCATTGGGCTGGCACGTCGTCGATCATATAGGTGAAATACCTTTGAGTACAACGTTAAACCCCAATCAAACAAGCAAACACATCTTGGTTGGGCTAGTTTCAATTAATGCTGTAATGCACCGCCGTCATATGTGATATACCCTTTAGCACGGCGTTTAACACCAATCAATCAATCCTCATTGAAATAAATCGTACATTCTGTCGTTTTGCTGCTACGGAAAAGTAAATACAACCTCATTTAATTCGTAACATATTGCTTAACAATAGTGTTGGCGATGTTGTCATTAGGTTTCTTAAGGGAATCGGTGTGTATCATAAACTTTGAATTTTGTGAAACATTGCTAATAATTTAAATTGACAATTTTAACTATTAATTGGATTTTTAAGATCCAAAATGAAACGTTTTAATATGTTGACACTTGTATGTGTCGTTTTCAATTCGTTTTGTTGCTCTTTGTGATGCTAATGGCTATTAGTTTGAGTTAAAAAAAGCTAAAGAGGTTGATAAAAAAAAAAAGGGAAAAAGGGAAAACCTCACAGAATTGTGAACGTGTGTTATCGCCACAGCGTAGCTGAAATACCGCTGAATGTGGCGTAAAACAATAATCAATCATTCAATTATTTAACTAAATCTTGTCTTAAAGGTGCCAACGTAGAAACCCTGACAAAACGATGGTTTCTGTTTTTTAAGGGGACTTTTCCAATAAATTACATGTACTGGTAAATATTGATCACACATCTTGAATAAAGTTAATTATTGATTAGTTTCTGTTGCCGTTGCCAACAAATGAATGGTAGTAATCAGATAATGGAGATGTGGCTGATCGAGATTAATCAATTGGCACAAATCGAGAAGATAAAAGTGATTCGCGCCGACACAATAATTAGCTAAAATCTCAAACATTGATTTTTGTCTGAGTTTACGCTGTTCTCTTTTTTGCATCTTGTTAATTGAAAGAGGTTACACTTGCAGGGAGTTGATGAAGTAACGCTTATCTACGTCCGTCAAATTAAGTGTGAATAGCGGGAAAAACTGTCAAGAAACGAATATTACGGTCCATATCTAAATTAAACATTTTTTATTCTATGTAGAGTTTTTCAGAAATGGTTAGGTTTATCTTAGTTCATCTTTTCAGCAACACAGCCCGAATGGCTAGTAGGATAGAAATTAACCACTCACCAAACTGGTATAGGATCCAGTAAATTGTATGCGCTGTCAATAAATAAAATTTAGTTTGCAGACGTTTACACTTCAAATAGTTTTTTTGGTGACGGGATTGCGTGCAATCGAGTTTGTGAGTTGAGGTTTGTGAAGTGAAAAAAGACACAGTTACATCAAGAACAGTGCGGGTAAATATGTGCCCTTGGCTAAACAGAGCAGCCTGGATGTTTAAATGTTTTATTTTAACTGTAGGTGAATATAGGACATTTTATCATCAAATACAATAGACAGTTAAGCCTATCCAAGTGAAATAGGAAAGACTTAATCTACTACTCGCAGTCAAAATACGACGAGTGAATCAGTTGTAACTCAAGTACGTGGAGCCGTTAACATTCCAACCATAACCAGTAGAAACTTGGGATTTAGAAGGATGGGGCCAGCAGACCCTGGACTAAAACCTAGACGTCAGACTAAAGTCTGTAAAACAACATGAAACTGGCATTTAGACAAGACACTTACACTTCTCCACTTGAGAGTATTGGGAATTCCCACACTGATAATCAAGACGGAACGGACTTGCAAATCTGCATTTCTAGCTATCGGTGAGATCTTCTGTAAGCTTTTTGTACAATATCTCATTTCAACAAACTTATATTCACTTATCATCGGACATTGAGTTTGTTTGTTTGATTGGGGTTTAATGCCGTACTTAATGCTATTTCACTCAGATGATGGCGTGCCAACCCAATGGTGATGGGAATCCATCAGACACCACTGGCAACAAACAAAAACATCAGGGGACAAATACAGGACACTACAAAGATTTCACAAACGTATTGGCTACCTGGTCCTCTTTAGGGCAACAGGAAGCTCCCTCCATCCACCCGCTTTCGTCGTTTCGTTTGTAGGTTCCGGTTGTAATGGACATTGAGAGATAGAGGAACAGCTTTCGTTGTTTTGTGTGTAGATTCTGGTCGTAATGGACATTGAGAGATAGAAGAATAGCTTCCGTCGTTTCGTGTGCCGATTCTGGTTGTAATGGACATTGATAGATAGAAGAACAGATTTCGTTGTTTCGTGTGTCGATTCTGGTTGTAATGATCATTGAGAGATAGAGGAACAGCATTCGTCGTTTCGTAAGTGGATTCTGGTCGTAATGGACATTGAGAGATAGAAGAACAGATTTCGTTGTTTCGTGTATAGGTTCTGGTTGTTATGGACATTGAGAGGTAGAGGAACAGCTTTCGTTGTTTCGTGTGTAGATTCTGGTTGTAATGGACATTTAGAAATAGAAGAACAGCTTTCGTTGTTTCGTGACTCAATTCTGGTTGTAATTGACATTGAGAGATAGCGGAACAGCTTTCGTCGTTTTGTATGTCGTTGAGAGATAGAAGAATAGCTTTTGTGGTTTTGTGTGTCGATTCTGGTTGTAATTGACATTGAGAGATAGGAGAACAGCTTTCGTTGTTTCGTGTGTAGATTCTGGTTGTAATTGACATTGAGAGATAGCGGAACAGCTTTCGTCGTTTTGTATGTCATTGAGACATAGAAGAATAGCTTTCGTTGTTTCGTGTGTCAATTCTGGTTGTAATGGATAATGAGAGATAGAAGAATAGCTTTCGTTGTTTCGTGTGTCGATTCTGGTTGTAATGGACATTGAGAGATAGAAGAACAGATTTCGTTGTTTCGTGTGTCGATTCTGGTTGTAATGGTCATTGAGAGATAGAGGAACAGCTTTCGTCGTTTCGTAAGTGGATTCTGGTCGTAATGGACATTGACAGATGGAAGAACAGCTTTCGCTGTTTTGTTTGTCGGTTCCGGTTGTAATGGACACTGAGAGATAGAAGGATAACGTTCGTTGTTTCGTGCGTTGATTCTGGTTGTAATGGGCATTGAGAGATAGAAGAACAGCTTTCGTTGTCTCGTGTGTTGATTCTGGTTGTAATGGACATTGAGGGATAGAAGAACAGCTTTCATTGTCTCGTGTGTTGGTTCTGGTTGTAATGGACATTGAGAGATAGAAGGATAACGTTCGTTGTTTCGTGTGTTGATTCTGGTCGTAATGGACATTGAGGGATAGAAAAACAGCTTTCGTTGTTTCGTGCGTTGATTCTGGTTGTAATGGACATTGGGGGATAGAAGAACAGCTTTCGTTGTCTCGTGTGTTGATTCTGGTTGTAATGGACATTGAGAGATAGAAGGATAGCGTCCGTTGTTTCGTGTGTTGATTCTGGTTGTAATGGACATTGAGGGATAGAAGAACAGCTTTCGTTGTTTCGTGCGTTGATTCTGGTTGTAATGGACATTGAGGGATATAAGAACAGCTTTCGTTGTCTCGTGAGTTGATTCTGGTTGTAATGGACATTGAGGGATATAAGAACAGCTTTCGTTGTTTCGTGCGTTGATTCTGGTTGTAATGGACATTGAGGGATAGAAGAACAGCTTTCGTTGTCTCGTGCGTTGATTCTGGTTGTAATGGACACTGAGGGATAGAAGAACAGCTTTCGTCGTTTCGTTTGTCGATTTTGGTTGTAATGGACATTGACAGATGGTAGAACAGCTTTCGCTGTTTCGTTTGTCAATATTGGTTGTAATGGACATTAAGAGATAGAGGAACAGCTTTCGTCGTTTCGTAACTAGATTCTGGTCGTAATGGACATTGAGAGATAGAAGAATAGCTTTCGTCGTTTCGAGCGTTGATTCTGGTTGTAATGGACATTGATAGCAGAAGAACAGCTTTCGTTGTTTCGTGTTTCGATTCTGGTGGTAATTGACATTGAGAGATAGCGGAATAGCTTTCTTCGTTTCGTATGTCATTGAGAGATAGAAAAATAACTTTAGTTGTTTCGATTCTGGTTGTAATGGACAATGAGAGATAGAACAATAGGCATAGTTTGGCGTCAAACTATGTAATGACAGCTCACGTAAGACGCCCTCCGTGCGTTGATTAACTGCCCTAGCAGGTTTCGCTTGGTATGGGGAGTGCTATTGGTATGGGGAGTGCCACCCCAGATGGGGTGGCAAATGATATATTAACGTTTGGTGGAGTACTGGCTGCTACTGTATATTTGTCAACCCAAGAGGTCGTTAAGTCATTTTGAAGCTGTCACTATTTGATAAATTGAGGACAAACTGTGAATTAGAGAAAAGTTGATTGAGTTTTATATATTATTGCCTTTCATTGAAGCTATTTTTCGAAGATTTTGTGCCTTTAAGGATTGGATGTCACGGCAATCTAGGCGTAAGCGAGTCACCCACAGGTACGACATTCTCAATTCGGTGGGCTGGAATTCTCCTTCTGAATTGATAAGCATCGAAGAGACGAGTAGAACCCAGGTACCAGCTATGGAGGATCTCAACAGTCCGGAAGAAACCGGGGAGCAAGATGGAGGATCTCGAACTCTTGGACCTGCGAAAGGAGTTGGATCTACTAAAAGTACAGCAACGGAGATCGGTTGAAAATAGAAACGCCATGGGAAAAGAAAGACTAAGAGCTGACGTAGCACAAACGCAAAGGGATTTGAGTTCCTTTCATGGGAGTAATCAACAAAACGGTTTAGGTACGATAAACAGTTTTGTAAATGATGGTTCTAGAACTTAAAAATTCTTTAAGAAACGATCGAAAATCAGTTACAATTGATGAACTTCGAAGAGCAGAATTTTTAATTTCCACTGAGTTAGGCTCGTCGTCAGATGACCAGTCGTCTTCCAAACCGAGCTTACGCATTCTAGAGTAAACAATGTCATTTAAAAAATTTGGTTGTAATGGACATTGAGGGATAGAAAAACAGCTTTCGCCGTTTCGTGTGTCGATTCTGGTTGTAATGGACATTGAGAGATGGAAGAACAGCTTTCGTTTTTTCTTGTGTAGATTATGGCTGCAGTATACTGCGGGGGAAAAAACACGTTCATTAATCGGTGTGAATTGCAGTTGAAAATGGCTGCTGTTATTAATAGATTAACAAGTGTCGTGTTAAGCCCGCCGCACACCGGAGGAACTGGCTGAGCTGCCGGCCACAAGAGGCCGTGTTTGACATTTTCTGCCACCAGAGGCCAATAACTCATGGTGTGCGCTGGCTCTCTCGTTTGCGGCGGAAAAAGAAATGAGAATGTATAGCTGAGCTGCCAGCCTCTCGAGGCCGCAGTTCCTCCCGTGTCTTTAAACATACAGTGATTACCAGTTAGAATACATTTGCAAACATCCAAAAGGTGTATCATTCAACAACGGTTTTCATTTGTAACATTTCTGTTTGTCTGATTTGGGTTTAACGCCGTATGTGTAAAGATTATTTCACTCCTACAACTGCGTGCCAGTCCTGTGGGTGAAGGAAACCACTCGATACCAATAGCATTCAGCAATCACAAGATAGGACTATCACAGGAAGAAATGTTAAGACATCACAAACATGCTTATTAGCTTCGTGTTCCCCTTTCGTTCCGGGAACTTTGTGCAGAGCGACAGAAATCTTTCGCCCTACGTATTACCCGTTTATATTATAAGATTATAGTCTTACAAAACACAGATACTAACCTGTCCATATTAATTTTAGACATCAAAGAACATAAAATCATACTGTTTGTATTAATTGATTTATAATGGGTGACTAAACGCTTAATGTATATGTTCGAGAGATTGCCAGGTAGACAGAGAAATAAGGAAATAATCATTAATCACGATTCTCAGCCAAAGTAAGACGGTTTGACCAGAATTAATTAGATTACACACGAGATTTTATCAATATTTCGCAAGAAACAAAAGCAGATGTTCTCGTTAATCACTGGTAAATAAAACCTATTAACTGGTAATAGCGAGAATGATAAGGCGATGTCTGAACGAAAGATTGATTTGTTTTGTTTGATTGGGGTCTAACGTCGGACTTAATATTAGCTGACTCACTTGACATGACGGTGTACCATTCAGCTTAATGCTCGAAGGAAACCACCTCCAACAACACTGGCAACTAACAGAGACATGACAGGACAAAAACGTGAAACATTACGAGATCCCAAACAGATCGGCTTCATGCTGCCTTTTAGCTCAGAGTGCACAAGAACAACAAAAAGCTTCCTCTCAATCCTCCGCAAAAGAAATATTGATTATTGAAATATAAATATTGAAAATTGTGAATTGACAAACATATTTTCCAATACTAGGCAAACTAATAACTTATGCGTGATGTACTCGAACGTGGATAAGCCATGTTCACATTAATAAAAGATGTGTTCCGCTGAAAACTTGGTGCTAACAAAAAACATCATCCAAAGTATTGGAACATACCCCCGTAAACTGCTGGCGACTTGTTGTAATGTTATAGACTAGTTACGTTGTATTTTAGCAGCGTAGTCCCAAATTAATAACCATTCTTTTATCCCGATAGCGAACAAATATTCCTGTAATGATATAAAGGGCCGCCTACTTAAAATCTTTTAACATAGTGACGATAGAGAGTAAGTAACACACACAAATGCTTTTTCGGTACATTTTGAGGCTCAATGTTTTTGGTATGTGCAAATTTAATTCTGCAACAAATACACATTATCACCTGGCTGGTATGTAGAAAGTGATCTTCACACTTGTAAAGTGGTATTGCTAAAATGTTATCTTATCGTCCATAAAATGAAATACAAAATAATTTATTTTCAACACTTTCGCCAAAACAACACTATCTGCAAGAAAACCGTTTCGGGCAGAAAACAAAATTTAAGATAATGTTAAAGGAATGATACAATGACTAGATTCCAGCGCTGTTGTTCATCAAACCAAGTATCTTCACTAACAATTACATTGACTTGATTAACGGGTAAATGAATGGAGTTACAACGTCTGACTACTACCAATTACCTCGACCAGGCGGACAATATTAGACAAAGTTAATCTTTATCGCACTTGAAAAGCCATCACGCATCTGAACACAATCTCAATCAATTCATCTAACTTTAAGAAGAAACGCTCAAATGATCTTTATCGCACTGCACCTGCTATCAGACAAAATGTGGTACACTTTCATACCGTATACTGGCCCGCGAATTAGTGGTTTGTGTGTCTGCTTATTTATCCTTCGATGTACCGTCAATGGGTTCGAGTCCGCCTGTCGACCATCAGGTATATGAGCGAGTCACACGATATGGCTCCAGTAGTTTTTATGAGGTTTCCGCCCGATTTTCTATCGTAGTTAAGCAAGGCACAGTGCGACGTGGATAATCCATCGTCATGTATGTGATATACCCTTGAGTACGACATTAAACCCCAATAAAAAAAAACCCTGCATCGTACGGAGGCTCAATAGACTCTATAAGGTCTATAGGGTTCTTGTCAAATAGCTCTCTCTAGAGCAATTATTTTTTATCACACACATGCCGTAAATACATTTGTTTTGAGATTTCCGCTGATGTGTCATAAATGTAGCTAGCAGACAATTTGTGCCCTTGTAGTACAGCATTATCGATTCAGCTTGAGAGAACCTTTGATGTAAGCATAAGGACCAAACCAATCTCATCAAATCACTAACCACATATTACTCTTTATATGTTTCCGGAAGCTAAACGAAGGAACAGCATTTAACACGAAATCTAACACCGGAATACAGCAATAAACCGAGAGTACAGCGGCTCTGCCTCCGCAAAACATTTGCACGCACGGAGTAGAAGAGCGACTATACCGGACATCCACTTCTACATTTGTCTTCTTTAAATACGGTGGAAAACCGGGCGACTGACAAAACACCTCCTGCGACTCCTATATATATGTAACCCAAAGGTCTCGGGTTCGAATCCCATTGGAGGCAAGCATTTTTCTCTCTTCATTTATTCAATATATATATATGCCAGAACCAGGCTTTCGGGTTTACTCAAGCAAAAAACCAATGGTGAGTAATATCTAGATCAAAAAGATGCCAATTTAGCGTCCCTGTGTCCGTGCTTTATGAAAAGAGAAAATCGCCGTCTTCACTGCGTCAGAATTCGTCACTCACTTTGCCGTGAGCCTCTGTAGCTCAGTCGGTAGAGTGTTGGGCCTGTAACCCAAAGGTCTCGGGTTCGAATCCCGGTGGAGGCAAGCAATTCAAAATATATTTATATAACGGAGATCGACTGGGTGAATCGATCCATGTGGACGGTATATCGTAGTAGAAGTATTAATACTGGCTGTGGGGCCTACTATTTAAGAACTGTTCACAGTATACGCTGGGAAATCGGGAAGAATCCTGGTAAAAACCACGCCCACGATTGCCAGAGCCACAACGTGACTCACTCATAGCTATTACCTGATGATCGACAAGCGGATAGACAGATTGTACCGAAAATGTCCCAATAATCAAATTTCAAGGTTTTAAAATCTAGCCAGCTCAATGCTTCCTTGACCCTCTTGTTAAGAGCTTTTTGTTTGGAGTTTAGCAATTCTGCCTAAGCACTGGAGAATATTTAGCTTTCCGGGACAGAAAAAATAAAAACACATGACGATAACGTTTGTGATATTGTCAATAACTGTTGGAATACACCTCTGTCATATACGTGCTTGTTTGTTTGTTTGTTTGATTGGGGTTTAACGTCGTACCCAAGGGTATTTCACTTATATGACGACGGATTGTACACTGTTCCTTGCCTAATTACGGAGGAAAGCTGGGAGGAACCTCGTTAAAACCACCCTCGCACTTGCCCGAGCCACATCGTAAGACTCACTCATATACCTGAGGGTCGACAGTCGGACTTTGAACGGTTAATCGAAGTAGGATTAGTGAGCGCACTCGCTAACCACTAAGCCACGGCCCGTCATATACGTGAAATGCCATCGAAGAAGGCGTAAACATCAATCAATCGGGCCCTTATAAAGCGAATAATTCTCACAAGCTTCTATAAATACTCCTGATTTATGGAGCCTTTTGGATTTGGAAGAATATCTCTTTACTTGAATGCGGTAAATCCAGGTGAACAGAACCAAAAAAATATTCATAGAAACGATAAATATACTGATGGGTAGTAAAGGGTTAAAATAACGATTTTCGACCAGCTTTCTGTCCTTGTATTTTCCCAAACCAAGCAGAGCGGAGACAAATCTATTATGAATATCGGTACTGTGATCTCACTATAGTTCAGATACATTGATTGATTAGTGTTAACGTCAAATTTATCGGTATTTCAGCCACGCTGTGGTGTGAAGTCAAATTCTTTTATCTAATATTTTATATTTAAAGATAATTTAAACAGCACCCTTGGCAGCAAACATCAAAAAGGTAAATAAATTATAATGAAAAGGATATACACTAGTGCTAAATGTTTTTAAAATGTTTATTTTTTTAATAGGTCATTTTATAAAATGTGTAACGTTGGGTCTAAAAACTGTAAATGTTGTGTATAAATTTCAGCCATGGTAATTCATAATCGTTCATAAAAATGTATTTTCATACTTAACATATTTTGTGATACGAATGTAAAGTTCTTCGTTTCGGAGAACCAACAGCACTATGTGCTCCGTTTAGCGAGTAAGTGGAGGTGTATCCCCATATCGTTGTGTCAGTGTCTAATGAGGCTTGGCACCGACCAAAGCCACGTGAAGTGGAGGGAGGAGGCTGGATGTCTACCTCCATCCCTTCCAAGGCATCGAAGCGGTTTGCCTGAGCACACTGGTTCAGAAAGACGATCACTTTAATATTACGGTAAATGGAAGCTTACACAAAAAGCATATTTAACAGATGACTTTTTTAATCTGGCAAACATTAAAAGTGTTTACATTCATATTCAAGTTTTCAGTTGCACCTTGGAGGTTGCATGCATTCAAGAATGCCTGGTCAGTAGCACCTAGTGGGGAGGTTTTCTGTTTTAAGTAGACCAGCGGTAGCGATTTCAAATTCCAGTGGAGGGAAACAAATTATCTTTTTCTACCTTTAAACTATATTTTAAACAACCCTTGAGATGTACAACATTGTACGAGAGATTTTATTTTGCGATATTGTCGTTTTAAAACGGAAAGCCTTCGCAGTTTCAGTCAGACGTCAACAGTTTACCTGTGACATAAATATATGTAAAAAAAATGACCAGTGGTAAATTGGGACCTGATAAAAAATATAAAAAAAAGCTCTATTTCACGGTTAAATAAAACAGTAAATTATTATTATTTTTTCTGATAAAAATATAACCTTCTTAGACAAACTATTAAGTACCGGTATCAGTAATTTATATATGGGCAATTTTATAGCATTAAGAAACAGTTTTCTTCGCCAACTATTGACCGATGCCTAGGCAGGTTGATGTAACACTAAACAGAAATCCTCTATCGATATTCAAAGTAGACAACTAAGGTGCCACAGGGACCGAATAGAGGACTATTCAATAGGCCAAACGCTCATAGTTGCTGTTGAATAGGTCTCCTGTTACGAAATCGAGTTATATTTTTTGTCGTCATTCAGAGATTAGCCTACCTTGACAGTAGCCCTTCGTGGCTAAGATTATTGTTTCTCGGCGACCTATTGTAACGTATATATATTGTATAAAAATTAATGAAGTATATTATTTTGGGTCGTATGAGACAAAAATTTACTGACTGGGTATCGGTGCCCTTAAAACATTTTTACCACAATGTTATTGCCTCGTATTTCGAGTAGGCTACATTCGTCTTTTAATTCAATTTAAGTGTTAATTTAAGGATTAGGGTTAGGCAGCGTCAGACTTCTCTTTTATTTACGTGTATATTCTTACCATTGATTGATTATCGATCTACATCGTGGTAATATGTAATGTTGCAAGTAAATAAGGGGGGAGGGCGGGGACTGCGATCCTTCTATAATTTAGACAAGGGTCCAGGTGCTGCCTATAAACCTAGATCGTCTAAGACGCCTTATGAGCTATTATATGAGATTAAATGCAATCATAACCAGTGAAGACTATTTTCCCTATTCTTGTCATGTTTAAACTTCAAAAGCTCGACCATTTAATTGCGATTTCACATTCGCCTTATAGCTGGGAGTTAAATAACACAAGTTACAGTAAACATCACCTCTTGTCGGACAGCATGCCGATGATCTGAACAGTCGGTCCCGCTTTTCCTTTCCTGCTATGCATCGCAGTGGTCAATCCGTTGCCGCGACGTTTTTCATGATTGGGATTTAAAGTCGTTCTCAAGGGTATTTCACTTTTATATGACGACGGATTGTCTACTTCACACTGTTCCTTGGTAAATTACGGTGGAAACCGAGAGGAAATCTCGTAAAAACCAATCCCGAAGCCACATCGTGTTGCTCACTCATACACCTGGTTGCTCGAAGCGCTATTAAATTTGATCCGCCATTAGATGACGTCACGTCATGTTGAAGGTCTATCTCTAACCCGGTATTAGCGATTTAATCTGGTGTCAGCGGGTATTCGTCTGTCGAGCAATATAACTGGCCCCTGCCGGTCTACAGACGGACTCGATCCCGTGAACGGTACATCGAAGTAGGATTAGTAAGCGCGAACACTAAGCCAGGGCCGCGGGCACTACGGGACAGCCTTTTCTCACACCTACGAAGTGGCTGGCCATTTTGAACTTAACATTCGCTTGTATTGTGCCATTCATCAGGAGTATTAGGGTTAGATACATGATTCTGAGAAATCAAGTAGGCGATGATCCAGGAGCCGCGAGGCCTTGGAAGCTCTGAGGTCGAGGAACTTTGGATAGTCAATGTAAACTAGTTTTGGCAATGAAATTTGGTTCAAACTGGAACGTTTGAACAGCATCCCTTGTGGCCTTGGAAGGGCGAACCTCCGGACCAGAT
>JAQQZZ010094555.1:0-17235 GCA_030265115.1 Mopalia vespertina | reverse complement strand
ATATAATCTTTGGGAACAGATCTAACAATATAATCTAAAGGAAAAGATCTCACAATATAATCTATGGGAAAGATCTCCTTAAATATGCCTTAATATACATGTAATCCATGGGAAAATATGCCACAATATAATCTATGGGAAAAGATGCCACAATATAATCTATGGGAACAGATCTTACAATATAATCTTTGGGAACAGATCTAACAATATAATCTAAAGGAAAAGATCTCACAATATAATCTATGGGAAAGATCTCACAATATAATCTGTGAGAAAAGATGCCACAATATACATGTAATCTATGGGAACAGATCTTACAATATAATCTATGGGAAAAGATCCCACAGTATAATCTATGGGAACAGATCTCACAATATAATCTATGGGAACAGATCTTACAATATAATCTATGGGAACAGATCTTACAATATAATCTATGGGAAAAGATCCCACAGTATAATCTATGGGAACAGATCTTACAATATAATCTATGGGAACAGATCTTACAATATAATCTATGGGAACAGATCTAACAATATAATCTAAAGGAAAAGATCCCACAATATAATCTATGGGAACAGATCTCACAATATAATCTATGAGAAAAGATGCCACAATATAATCTATGGGAACAGATCCCACAATATATTGGTAAATTTATATCTCAAAATGTTCTGTATGGGAAAAGATGACACAAATACAAATGAACTCTATGAGTGCCGTAATTTTAAATAAGTAAATGTTTACGTGTAGTATCTCAAGGACCGGTTGCTTGAAGCACTATTCAATTTAATCCGCTATTTAATTAGATGACGTCACGTCATGTTGAAAGTCTATCTCTATTATCAACTTAATCTGGTGTTAGTGGCTAATCATCTTTCGAGCAACTGGCCCTAGGAGTTCATGCTTTTAATTTATTAAATGCAACCCACGCAAGAGTCTTAAACAATATATCATGTTTGACATTATCGCAGCAATGGGCATTAAGTGCTCAAATATCAGTATCAGAGGAACAAAGTCTATCCTAACTACAACAGCTTGGGGTCAAATATAACACAGTCACACAGGTATGATATATCTCTATACTTTGTCCGGAAGCTTTGACACAATGTCTGACAAAGGGACACAATTCTTATTGATTAGAGAATATAGGTATGTATGTCAAACTTAAACAAATTTAAATGAAGCACTTCATTTTATAAAGCATCATAAAAAAGTGACATTTAAATAAAGTAGACTAAAAGAGCATCACAGCTGCATTGGTTAATTGTGGTATCTTGAATATAACCCAGCACTTTATTTAAAACATAAAAAACTGACATTTAAATAAAGTTCGCTTAAAGAGTATCACACCTGTGGTTCTCTTGAATGTTAACCTATAGTACATTGTACTTTATTTAAATATCGGTATTTATGTTTTAAATAAAGTTCACTAAAATAGCATCAAACCTTTGGTTTAATACCTGTGACCTGTTTAACTGTCATACACTGATATCTTTTGCCCTTGTACCATAACAGTTATCTGACATGTACATGTATGTAGATCATTTTTGTCCCCGTATTAAAATTTAAACTCATATATTTTTTTCAGGAATGCATCATAAGTCATACATGTACCTAAAACCTTTTGATCTTGCATTATAATGCTGACCAGATGCATTTGAGTCTTGTTTTATTATAATTACCTGACATATTTTTCTCTGGTAATATTGTTAGAAAATTTTACCTAATATTTAAAACTTTTGCTTCAGTATCAGATCATAATATTAATCTCATCCATTTAGATTATCTTTTGCTCTAGTGTAATACTAATAACCTCATATCTTTTTGCCTCTGTATTACTATGGTTGCCTGGTATTATATTTCTCTTGTATTTTGACTATAATTATCTTAGTCATATAATTACACAATTTTTTTTTTATCATTATTACCCAATATACATGTAACTACATCTGCATGTGGCTCTTGTGCATGTTATCTTATGATAATTACCTGGTATATTTTGCACTTGTATTACACAATTACTATAATTATCTCAGATTCATATAATCACTCTGGTTTTGTCATATTTACCTGATATAACTATATCTGAGATGATTCATAGATTTTAAATAATCAACATCCCTGTGCCAGTGTGATATTATTTAAGTAATATAACTATTATTGCCTGTGCTCCTGTGTTATAATAATTACCTGTTATATTTTGCACTTGAGTTGTATTAATTACTATAATCATCTCATAGCCATATAATCACTCTTGTATTATGATAAATATCTGTTACTGTGAGTGTGATTCCCCCTTATGGACTTATATTATAATTACCAGATATCTTGTGCTTGAGTTTAAAACTAACTATCTCCTTTCTTTTTGCTCCTGTATAAAAACAATTACGTATGTCTGGTAGTTGCATAAACACCTTTAAATGAACATTATGAACCTAACATGTTTAATCAGGTCTCCTATACCCCCCAAAAATACAATATATATTTGAAATAACAGTTTGCAGGTTGGTTTTTTATCTAAACCAATGCCGAATATCTTGTTTGCTACGTACTTATGATACTTACATTTTTTTATTGCTTTAAACTACAATCTTCATTGATATTAATCGGATGACAAAATTTGTCAAAATCAGTGGCAAAATGCAATTTAGACTAAGACTGCAAACAATTTGGGAAACCTAGATTAAATGGGTCCTCCTAAATTAAGTTTCAATGCATAACCATGGGGAAACCCCATTCTGTTCGTTCTACCCAACAACACAAGCCTGTAATAACAACTTGACATTAAAATCTTTTTAGAATTTTGTCTCTGGGAGTTTATCTCGAACATGAGATGATTCATCAGTTATTATAAATGAACATCCCTGTGCCACTGTTTTTTTTTCCTTCTCAAATATGTAACATGCATATAGCACTATAAATAAGATCTATTTAGAGAAAACTATCTTGAACTTTAAATTGAATCTTAAACAAGTAGGCTAAATGTATAACCTACATAATAAATGAGACCTTGGCTACAAGCTGACCTAGATCTGAGCTTGTTTGATTTGGGACATTTGTTTTAATCCATTCTTTAGTTATTTCAATAATATGGCACCGATTCAGCCCAATTGGTGAAGGAAATCATTGCCCTATAAGTGTCTCAAGCAATAAACACAGATAAAAAAGTAGAAGGAAAGAATTATTTGGACCCAATACATGGTCAAGTGTCATGTGTGTGTGTGTTGGGGTGGGGGGAACCACAACAATTGGGCGTCTGGTTGCATTTTTCTCCTAGAGCATCAACATGCCCAAGGCCTAGAAGACAACCCCCATCAACCACCTGCTCCTTTTACAGAGTGTAGTCAGCTGTATTACTCAACTGAAATGATGGCCAATGAATAAAAGGAAACTCAAATACAAGCTGAAACCTGCACATATTTGCATGCAACTGAAGTTTATTTATTTTGCCATTCTGCTAAAGATTTAGCTTATTAATTGTAGTTATTAATGCCTGTGGATACTTTTGAATAGATTATTTAAGCTTTAAAAGCGAGCTTCTAGAATCATTCTCAACACAAAACAAAGAATGTCTACAGCTCTGATGCTCAATAAACTGCATTGGATGTCTATGGCTGAAGACGGGATAGATTCCTTTTCCAGTTCCATTTGAATTTCTAGTTTTCAAATCATTAAACAATCCTTCTCCTAGGTATTTAACAGATCTATTTGTTGTAAGCAATGGTGTATTGAAACAAATAAACATTTCATTCCAATGTTTAAATTCCAATAAATAATAGAAATATTAAAAAAATAATTCCACTAAAGTTCAACTGAACTTTGAATAGCTTGCTAAGTAATGTTGAAAGTCCTAATCACTTTCTTGTTTTAATTTGGGATATCTTACAAAATAGTAACGTATTGGGAGTTAGGTTATCTGTTAAGATCATCATGAAAAGTCTATAAGCTTATTTAAAGTTTTGTGCTCTATATGATGAATTACTGTTGTTCAATTTTTGTTGCACTGTTTTTAATACACTTTGTAAGCATTAGTTATCAAAGTGTCTTCTATGTTTTTATTTTCATTTTGATTGATAGGTTGGGTTGTTAGTTAGTTAGTTGGTTAATGGATATATAGATAGATAGATAGCTTGATTGATTGATTGATTGATATTGAGTGATTCATTGATACATCAACTTATTGAATGATTGATTGATTGATTGGCCGACTGATTGATTGATTGATTTTAGTGTAGGAAAAGAAAATTAATCTTTCCCTACAGTAAGTGAAAGAAATTAAATTGATCCAGCAAAATTTCATAATTTTCTCCTTGAATGTTCAAAGGGCTTAATTTAGTTAAACAAGTAATAAGCTTATCACCTGGCATCATGCCATGAACTAATTGAACATATGGTAATTAAATAAAATCTAATTAAGGACTGTTGTTACAGAACATAATAAACTGAACACATAATTGGCTTATTTTACCCAGTCAGGCCCAGGCAACCCCAACAGAGACATGAATTATTAATGATGTGACATTGACTATGGAAAGCATCATTGGATGCCAAAAGGGAAACATCCATAATATAGGAATTCCTATCTTCTATGCATTCTAAAATAAAATTTTCTGAATGCAGCCTCTCACACTAATAAGCGTATACAATGTAACATGTAGTCACAGCATTACTACATTGTTCATGTATGTACATGTACAGAATGTACCTGTAAGCATCTCAGACAATGTTCAGATAGAAAAGGCCTACAGGGAAAAGATCAATGGGTAGGCAAATATAGTATGTACATACTTCATCACCAGACCAGTGTTCAATGACATGAGCATTGCAACATTGCTGATTAAATAAAGATATTGTGTTGTTAGTCTCTTGTCACATGTAGGTTTACAGTTGCCTGCATGGCTACTTATAAATCAGAATACTATAAAAATAAAATTATAGAATTAAGCTATATGACATTACTGACGTTATGTTGAAAATACTTGTCAAATTCTTTTTCTAAGACTGATTAGATTAGAAACATTGCATATACTATGGTTTTACTACCTTAAAATTATAAGCTTTCCCTCCTTTTTTACTGTACTGTCATGAAGTAAATAAGGTACATGTATAGATTCTGTTCTATGTTAAGTTTACCACCTGACTACCAGGACCTAGATAAATCTAGTAACTAAAATTTTGTTTAAATGCTTTTTTTTTTTTTAAATCCTTTTTTTCTTCATATGACAGCATTATTTTTAACTACATGTAACCAGCCCGTAAATGAGCACTTCTTAGTACTTACACACTCTCTGCTGTGTCTGAAAGGTACTGAAGCGGACACCACTGAGGTGGTCACTTCTTTAGTTCTTACTCCCCATGTGAAAGCATAGTCTGAAAGTTTATCTCCTGTATGTTTGTTTGTCAGGACGTTTATTTCATTCTTATGGCTATTACTTATAGCATGTCTGGCATTGGAAAAAGATATCGCCATTGGCTTAATGTTATACCTGATCAGTGATGTACATTTGAAGGGATTAATTTACGAAAGCTAATTATGATTTTAAAAGTATAAAACAAAAATAATAAATAAATAACCATAATAATTTCTTTCAAGAAGTCAACTCAGAAATACATGTACTGTATTGCAAATTAATATAAGCTTATATAAGCTTATTCATAGCCAAAAAAGTATGTATTGACAAGTTCAGTGTTGTTAACTTGTTATTGTGAGGACTTGAAGACATCAGTAGAAATCTAAATAATGTGCCAGTGTGATTATTGTTTGAACATATACATTAGTCTGTGTTGCTCGATCTGAATTAACATTACCTTATGTCCCCCATAGAAAGCAATTTCTTCTGCATTTGTTATAATTCTGGAATGTACGTATCGTAAGTATCCTTTCCTGTTTGCTTCTTCCGCCACTAGTTTGCCAAATTTGGGCGACACTCTTCTCAAAATGTGTGCTGTTATTGCGACCACACATGATGCAACAGCGATGGGAACTTGTGAGCTTGCCCCTCGACTGTGAGCCAGTTTGTACAATGTGAAAGACATCAACGCTACGTCTAACATTGGTTTTGTTAGCTGCGAATACAAGTGAGCCAACGATTGACAAAACATAGTTATATCTTCTGTTAAACATTGATCTGCATTTGATAACCTGCCATCCAAATTGCTAACACGATAATATGTCTGGTTTTTAAAGTACAGTTTATATGCATGATTTACTAAACGAGACCTTAATGCTAAACCCATATGACTCTCCAAAAAGCGAATCAAACTGTTTATAAATGTTGCAGGTACAGCTATTAATAACCACTTTGATAACTGCCACATGAATTTCAAAGAATCTTTCTGAACGATGGCTTTTACAATCTTTCCATCAAGGGTGGCCACATATATGGAAAGAAATGTCCGGCATATCAATGAAATGGTATGAACAGTTAAAATGCCAAATTCCTTTGTCCATATTCCTGGTATTAAAATTTTAAGTAGTTGTTTCATTTCACGAAAAAATTTTCTATCCACAGCTGGTACACCTTTGGATTTCTTATTTCGCTTATCCACATCACTTTCTTGTTGGGATTCGGAGTTTTCATTTTTAGACAGTTCTTTTGTTTTGTGGCGATTTATCGAACGTCTGAAGTCCAAGTTGAGTGATTTTGCTACAGTCGGATAAAATTTTTTCGCTCCGTACGCTGCTACTAGCAAAACAACAGCTCCGCTAGCTAACTTAACTTTAGGATATCTCGTATTCGCTGCAGCTTGTAGTAATTTAGACATTTTCATTCACTAGCTGGTACTGGAATTTACAATTTGGTCGTTGAAAACAAGCAGGATGCGGACTGTCACTTTAAGCTGATCTCCATTTTGACAGCATGTGAGAGCTCATAACGGCCTTCACCTTTGGCCCTGCCACTTGTCGTCTGCTAAACCAAGAGACAAAAATAGGTCAAGTGTTGTTTTCATGTTTGTATATTTAATTTCCTGATTTATTATTTTCAGTTGGAAACAAAGATGAATTGGGTTGGTGGATCTAGGAGTCGTATTAAACTACAGAACGAAAAAAAGGTTCAGAAGGTAAGTGAATCCTGCCGAAAGCTGCTTATTTGTGGTGGTTTAGTGTGACGAAAACTGAACCTCAGTTAACTTCAAACATTTATGTGGGATATGTAGGCGATTCAATATTCATTATGAAGCATATGCTATACTGACGATACAGCTATGACTGCCTCGTTTTTGATTGTGTCAATATTTGTGGAGCTCTTCTGTTTAGTGATAAAAGTAGCAAGACCTGGCCGCATGGATGAATTTGACTGTAGTTTAAGCAATACCCAATGTTTAAGATCTAATTATACAATGGATATAGCTCAAATTAGAAAATTAGAGAGCATAATTCAACACAAGAAATGATGCCAATTTTACCCATATGCATTTTATTGCAGAGAGGAGCATCACTTTAAACTACAAGCACAGTATAGACTACAATGATAGATACCGGGATTTAGTCTTACACGCTTTTCCACCATTGATCTACTAGCTCGTTCAAAAAGTAGGGAATACGGAACTTATTAATTGCATAAGTTTTAGATTTTAAACGCACATTGGTTAATTAATTCATATAACGTTTTCTTAATCAGGATTGTCACTGGCAGACTTAAAAAATTCCAAATACTTCAGTCTTCTGTCAATATCGAAAGAAAGCTATGACCACCTCCCTTTCTGTCATTGTCTTAGCTAAGATTGAAAACCTGCCTGTCCCAAATCCCTATTCTGAGGAATTTTGCTGTTCCAAATTGTCAATTTTCTAATCTTGCCCATGTTAAAGTCCTTTTAACCATTTTAATGAATCTGGGTGTCCCAAATGACGGTTGGATCAGTCTCTAACTAAGACTATGCTTCCTGGTCTATTTACTCTCCTGCTTTAGCCAACTGTCGACCAAAGGCCTGTTCCGTAGACCAAGCACCTGCTGGCCCTCGCAATCCCTATACAGAATAACATTCATCATTGTAAACCCTGGCTGAGAGAATATGAGCACTCAGCATATTGAACAGGCCTCTGGTTTTCCATAAACCACTGAGTGTAAGAATGGAAAGTTATGTAGTCATCGGTTTCTTACTATATTGACAAAAGTATTTTTAAAATTTGAAAATCTGACAGTGGGTTCAACTTCAGTGGCAATCGGAAAACGATATATGAATCAAGATAAGTTATAATTTATTACCTAATGCACTTCATTCACTGCAACTGAATGGGGGGATAAACTTCATGTAATTAGGAATCTTTGGACATGCGCCTATGGTTTAAACAGAAATGTGGTTAAAAATATTACCGTAGTTGATTGACGTAAACATTCGATTTTGGATTATTCATCACTTATTCATATTGTCTGTGTACATGTTGTCAAAAACTTTATCTTGCTGTGACAATCAGTATAGTTGATTTTATTGCAAGGCATTTATCGGCAACAGGAGTGGTGAATCTAACAAACCAGTAGAAAATTAGTGCTGGGAATAAAGGGAGCTTACTCCTTGGGGGGCACGGAATACAAAGTGGTCCCACGTGATCTGTTGACATTTTACTGTACACAACTGTATTTATTAAACGTATGGTGTTAATGTGGTATAAAATAAACAATCTGTGTAAAAATATGGAAGTATGGAGAATTAAAAAGAGGCAGCAGCTACATTATGAGGCAAGAAAAAGATATCTAGTTGTACAATATTAAATAGGCTATCAGTAATAATAAAACATTAATTTAGAGCTCTGTGTAAACTTCCCATATGCAGGCCTTTAAATGACAGCTTGATTATGAGAGGACAAAAAACAGCACTTTTCTTACGGCCCCGAGTCCATTGACCTTAATCAACGTTCAGACAAATTCCACAATTTAAAAATATGTAGGCTAGCCTATGTCATTTGTTTATTTTGGAATCATCAATGTGGAGAGGGGAGAGGGATTATTTTTTTATCTTCAAAATGGACCTTTTATGGTGTATAATGTTTTTCTAATTAACGGCATTATTTAATTGATTTTATTTTGATTTCAGTCCTCCATTATTTAATTATTTTATATATTAATTGATCATGATATATAAACCTACATGTAAATGTACTGTCCAATGGAATTTATCTGTGAATATATTAACCAAAAAACAATCAGTCATCATTTTTTAAATATTATTTTGCAAAATTGTTTTAAACATAAATAATTTTAAAAGTTAGATAAAATAGTGAAAATTCGACTCGTAAATATATTTAAAAAACAAAATCAATATTTTTACTCCTATATGTAATGACATTATACCAATTTTTTCCCCATTCTGTGGGTTTTGTTAAACTATAATATTGTGTTTTTTTTTTGTGGAATTGAGTAAAGCTGTTCATGCAACGGGAATTCAACACAAAGTAAGCTTTAAATACTTGTAGATTATCAACAATCAACAATCTAAAGTGCTGTAAGAAAGCATTAATCCTGAAATTTAGAAAAGCCTAGTGTCTTTATAATATTGGAAGAATTGACATGGACAGTGAGTAGAGGCATGCTTGGTTTCAATTCACAATGAAGAGGCACAATGGGTATTTCCAAAATATCGGTTAATCCTTGCAAGCTGCCTTACTGTTTTTTAACTGACTGTCAAAACACCACAATGTGAAATATTTTATTATAAATGATGAAGTAAAATTTTATAATTAAGGTAAGAGTTCATTTCAAATAAGTCTTTTGTGGTATAAAAATGCATGATGTTAATCATGTCTGGTGAATTCACAAATGGATACAAAATGTGCATGATTAACAATGTTAACCTGGCCACCTGTTGCGGAATCAACAAGATTTTTGCTTACATTAAGTATATATACCAACAAAGATCAACAAGTCAACGTAACAAATTTGAAATATAATTTTTTTATATAATATTTTTAGTGTGGGAAGGAAGAGTGTTCTTATAACACATAAACACATACATACATGTATTTAGTATATTACATTGAGCATGCAGTGACTTGCAGTCAATATGGTATATCATGTTCTGGTCGTATATATATTTTGAATAAATGAAGAGAGAAAAATTTGGTCGTATATATATATATCTATATAATATTTACTCCAGTTATTATGAGAAAAAAAAAATGTATAATTGATGGCAATGTTTACCTTTAATCCTCTCTTTCTCAACTTAACCCAGATTATACTAAACTCTTTCTTTATACTCAATGCATTTGAATTGTATTTTGATTAGGACTTTTTTGAGCGTAAACGGTTCTTCGCAAAACACCAAAGGTCATCTAATCAGCCTCATAAACATCAGCGTGGACGACAAAGTCAGGATTTAATTGCACTGAAGGCTGTGACCAAGGCTTACTCAAAACTCACACATGGTATGTCTGTGATATTTATTTATTTTACTCCATAAAAATACATGTACTTTTGATTATTGGTTAGCTAATAAATTATTTGTCACTCATTCTGAGTAGCATATTCAATCATCTTGAGTGAAATTTCAAACCATTAAAGAACACATTTCATGATAGGCCAAGTGATATTTTAGCT
Organism: Mopalia vespertina; assembly: GCA_030265115.1. Classification (NCBI taxonomy): domain Eukaryota; kingdom Metazoa; phylum Mollusca; class Polyplacophora; order Chitonida; family Mopaliidae; genus Mopalia; species Mopalia vespertina. Next base: position 6,697 of record JAQQZZ010094555.1, on the reverse strand, counting down.
CTGTGTTTGCGGTTTAGTTTAACCTCGTCTTCCAGGGGCATTTCATTTATATGACAATTCAAATCATCAGTGTTTTTGGTGGAAGACTGAAACAATCCTGGTAAAAACTGTCCTCAGCCCTGCCAATTTTGTGCACTGAACACTTCAAGTCTCCTCAGTTAATAATAATCCACTTATTTGTTATTTCATATTGGATTCACTTACTTTATACTTATATACTGGAATTTTGTAATTACGAAAGTTCTCTCTCTATCCATCTTTTTGTGTTATCCCATTAAAAAAATATTTTATTTTTATTTTTGGTGGTAATTATTCCTCTTCAGGCTATTAAAGTTTAATTTTATTTTAAAATAATTACATACTAAACATGATTTAAGATATGGTTTGTAAATATATTAGTGTATCTTTATTAAGTATCCAAAATAACTACATCCGTCACATGTATGTTAACAGTCTGTATATCAGTCATAATTCTAAAAGGGAAATAACTCTTGCAAAACTTTAGTTACCAAAAGACAGAATGTCAAAGGTCAGCTGACAAGAATCAGCCTGAATGATTCCAGTGCATCCTAATCCATCTTTGCTATCCACGAGTTTTATTCTGAGGTTCCCTACATTAAAACCCTTGGCAGATCGAATGCCTATAACCAGAATCAAAAGCCACGCCTTCTGGCGAATAAATTGAGCTCTCCTTGTTACAATTTATATCAAGCCAATCATTTATGCAATTACAACCTACCTGCAGCTTTCGCTGTTGACATGGTTTCCTCTCGGTCCTTCACTGTATTTGAGCAAGCAACAGTGAAAATTGGACAATCTGTTGTTAAATGTAATATAAGTGAAATACCTTTGAGTACGATGGTTAGCCCATCAAAAACAAGCAACTATAGATGTCATAGAATTTAAGTAGAAATAGAATGAGATTTTCTTGTTACAGAGCGCAGGGATCTGGAATAGGAGGGAGCTTCCTGTTGCCCCGGTGCTTTCAACAATAAGGGGCAACATGAAGAGGATCTGTGTGATGTTTTTGTTTTGTGTCCTGTGATTGTCCTGTCTGGTTTGTTGTTTGTAGTGTCGTATGAGCTGTCCTACATATGAGTGAAGTATAAACCTTAATTAGTACAGCATTTAACCACAATGAAACAAACAAACAATCTTGTTACAGATCATGTAGCTGAAGATCATTGTCCGAGGGCAGTTAGAAAGCTAGATCTGGCTAAATTTCATTCCGGTGAACATATTGTAGATGAAATAGAGATGCCCATGTCTCTTTCACCAGGCTTGACTCCATCAAAACTAGCCTTGAACGATGTTCAACATGAGAAGTAAGTTTGAATTTCACAGTTTACTTTAATGGCCTCTTTGCACATGGACTGCTTAGGGCAGTTTGTTTGAAGAGTAGCAATGCTGTCTTTACTTAGCACTGGAGGAAAATGAAATTTTCACATTATGGAAACACTTCACATCATGGTTATGCTAGTGTCAATTATTGTTGGAATACACCGCCGTCATTTAAGTGAAATACCCTTAAGCACGGCGTAAAACACCAATCAATGAATCATTCTTGTACATGGTGTGTGTATACAAAAAAAAAAACAAACAGGAAAAATTGAAACCATGTTAATTATAATTTACATAAGTGTATAGGCACAAAAACCAGTTAAGAAAATGGGTGAGGTGTGGGAACAGCTCAAACAAGTAAATTTTATCGCTTTTTCTCCTACCAGTTGTATGTTCAGGAAAAACTCACAGATGTCAAACAAACATAGGAATTCAGAAAGTGTGTTTACCCCCATACAGCACTGGCTTTCAAAAGACATGCCCAGAAAGCAGGTGAAATATTCATGACTAAATTTATTGTTGCAATACAAGATATTTTTTGTTTTTTTTTAAAAATGATTTGATAGAAGATTTGATAGAAATGTAAATAATGGCAGTTGTCATTAGTAATGTTTATTGTCAGTCTCAATTTTATTGTAATATTTAATATTAACTTTCATGGCATGCGAACAGCTGTATAATTATTTTGTCAAGATAGATACTAATATGTGTGTGATACTTATGACACTTATGTGTGGTTAGTCAATTAATATGCAGTCCATGGAAAAATCATATTTGAAAGTACTTGAGAAGAGCAACCTGTGTGGTATGCTAACTTTTGATAGTTTACTTTAAAATTAAATAAGCATTTTTCGTACATGCAATTTCTGTGTTTGTTTTTTTCCAGACTTTTCTTACACCTAGTAGAAACCCACTTGCCAATGTACCAGTAATTGGCAACAAAATGAACCAACAATTAAACTTTTCAAATAAAAATAAGATCTGCCAGAAACAGGTAGCAAGGCATCCACGATTGGGAACAATAAGAGAAGAGTCTCGATTAGGACTGACAGCCACTAAAAATTTTATGTTGGATCCCTTTGAAGAGTTCCAAATGACCCCTTTGAATCAGTACTATTGGTCCCCTGATAACACTCCGGCTTTTGCACTACCAGAAGAAGACAATCAGATTGTTCCATTCTCTTCAGAAAAATCTAAGCAAATAGCTACAGAAGAACAGATTCCCTTAACTTGTTCAATTAGCAAATTTAGTATAACAGAGCCGTCAACCCTTTTGAGAAACAATACAGAGTTAAAAACTGAAAAAGATATAAATGAACTCATCACAAATCAGGAGAACACATCAACATTGTCATGTGACCAACTTGCAAATCTCAAATATGAAAGTGACCATACTAAATCAACAGCGACCATGTTCAATTGCTTCCAAGCTACACCAGAATCAAATAGATTCACCGAACAGCCATCAAGAGATTTGTTTAAGCCAGCCCATAGGAGAGCCAATCAATTCTGTACTCAAAAGTTATTTCCAGATACATGTACTTCTGCTGAAGTTCAGAATTACGACGTTGCACAAGATAAAATATATGATTTAATTACACCTGCAAATAGTACAATTTGGACAACTCCAACTAAAAGAAGAAAAATAAGCACTAGTCTGCCACAAAAATCAGCATCTGCGGAAATTTGCCCCAAGAGCAATTGTTATGGGCGAATAAGTCCCTTGAGAGAATCTCCATCACTATTCTTTCGTCATCGCTATGTCAATAGCAGTAAAGAAGCTGTGGCTGGTAACAGAAGTGTTACTCTATTTACAACTGGACAGGCAATGGTTTGTGGTCAGGATGGCAAAGAAAACTGGAAGCTTGCTGAAATAGATGATGTTAAACACATTCACACAAGAAAAGGGATTAACCAAATGATAGACTTAAATAATCATAAGTCATCTCCTGTGCCACCACTTGTTGTAAACCAACGGACAAATAGTTTGGCAAATATCAATAGTGTTTCTGATAATGATCCGAGAGAAAGTATTAATAATATCAATAGTCCTAGTTCTTGTGTGTCTGAGCCAGGAACGACAGATTTTTGGAAAAGACGAGGTGCAGGTTCATCATGTGACATAAAAGCTACAAATGGCAGAGCTTCCGAAGGAGAAAATGTAAAACAAACACTTTCTGGAAGTTTAGGTAGCAGAGTCTTTCAAAGTGAGATGTCCTTTCTTCAAACTTTTGACACTCTCAGAGATTCAGATTCACACTTTGAAAGGTACTTTGTAATATATTTGTTATTTTGCGATAACACTTTCTTAGTTTGAACAGATTCTAGTTCTGCAAATTTTCCAGGTGGAAATCCGTTCCAGGAACGAACCCATGACCCTCCCAATTAGGAATAAGAAGGAACAACTAAATTTGTCAACGATGTCATTTATTGGCAACAATCTGACAGTGTGCCTTCAACAGAGCATAACAAAACATACCTGTTCATTTAAATTTATATACATTGACAAATGCATACTGAATAACATCTTCGCTAACCAAGAGTTTTATTCCGAGCGTCTCTGCATTATAACCCCTGCACACCAAGGCGCATAACCAGAATCTACACCCATTCAATTGATTGGATGCCTAAGAAGTTGTAGGCAACCAATTAAATTGTATGTTACGATAAGATTGGGCTAGTGAAAAAATGTGGCAGTTGTCAATACTGAAAGCTGTTAGTTATAAGCCCATAAATGATTGGTTAGATTTACATATAATTGTAACAGGGGAAGTTAACTCAAACCCTGATCAATTTATATTCAGAAGGCATATCTTTATCTTCTGGTTATAGCAGCTCGGTCTGCCAAGGTTTGGTGTAGAGTATCTTGGAATAAGACTCGTGGCTCGCCCAGGAAGGCTGAATAAGTGCTGAGATCAATATCACCACAACTTCTTTATTCTAATAATGAAGTGGTTGACAATATTTGAATTTCATTGTTTTTTTTTTACCTCTCCAGGCTCTGTAGACTGGTATAAAATAATTCTGACATACTTTTTGTTTTTGTCATAATAATATAGAAGTGTTAAATCTCATTTAGCTATGTGACTATGGCTAAGGCTGATACCATCCAAATATTTTAGGGTCAAATAACATTTTCTTACACTTTTCACTTTCTGAATCTCGCTTTCAATTCTTGTGTTTACTTTAAATATATTAACCATCACTTTCCATTGATTACTTGTGAATTTTCTTGGATGTCTTTTCAGAAATCCAAAGGAAAACAATAAAGATATGGATGAAATTTTATCAGAGGTGAATGTAAACAGGGTTTCACTTTTTAAGCTTAAACGACAGCTGAAAATGGATGAAATCTTTTTTTTCTTTGTTATTTAACTATTTAAAACAACAAGTATTTCTTACACTTTTATAAACATGTTAAATGTTTTACAAGAACTCATGACTTTTGATTTTTACCCATTTATATATTTACTTATTTCTCATGAAAAAAATAAGCATGAATAAAGTAAACATTTATTAATAAACTTTATTAAGTCCTATTTAATAAAGTCCTGCTGGTAGTAAATACCCTTTACATTTTTGGCTGCTTTTGGGTTTATGGTTCTCATTGTTTCTACTTTTATGTTTAGCTGAAACAATTGGAGAGTCAACAATCTTGGGAGAGCTCCTGTCCGATAAGTGAAACACAAGGTATAGTTATGGCATATAACTCCAAACAAACTAACAGGGAGTCTATTTCATTGCTTACTTCTGCACTTGCAAACTCACTTTACTATGCTTTATCGATGGCATTCTCAGCTGTGATGTCATGGTTTCTTGTTGTTCTGGACAAATTAACCTATAATACATGCAGATACAATCAAATATTAATATGGTATTGAAGAGGGGTGAAAACAGCTTTCCAGTTAAATAATGCAGTCTAAGCAATCATTGCACATTATTATAAAGGCTTGCAGCATTTGTTCAATGGTTAGCCAGGGTTCTTACAGTTTTGGACATTTTTAAATGTTTTTTCTCAGTTTCTGTAAAATTATATTTTTTGTCAAAGGCTATGGAAAAGTTATGGAAAGCTATTTGATTGTCAGTTGTCCAAATTAGACATAACAAAGCACTTCAAAATTCTATGAAGTTGTATTGAGATATCGATGTCTTTTGATGGTATAAATGAACTCTTTCTTATCATCATAAATAATGAAAAGCCTTGCCTTCTTTGAGCCCATTTGGGGCTAGCCTAGTATGCAATGTATAAAGTTATTACTATAGGCTAGTGTCATATAGTTCAAAGCAATCTCATTAATTTTGTTGGTTTTTTTTTCTGTGTCTCCATTTCCAGAAAAAAAACTTACACAATACATACAGCTGCTTAAAAATGTTATGAAACATGATTTCATCCAATGATCTGGCTGATTACTCGTCCAGCAAAACTTTTCCAATTACTTCTGTGGAGTGCTAAAATGATCTGCAGAAAGTCTATGAAATATAACAGAAAGTTAAGAATCTCAACCTTCATGAACTCTAGTTTGTGTGTGCCTAGTCAACCTCAGTTATTGCCTGGGTGGTTTTATGAGGTTTCCTTTCAGTTCTCCACCGATTTTAAGTAAGGTGGACCACTAAGTTGTCTAAAAAAATGTCCCATCCCTTCTATGGGATCAAAAGAGAAACTATTTTTTATGATTATAGTGTTAAGATATGCATGATTGGAAGTTCTGTCTGGAAAAACGCTGGCTGCTGTAAACATATACATCAATTTTCATAAAAAGGAGTCTGTTAACATATAATTCTGTTTTTATTTAATTTTGCCAATCTACATTATCGCAATGTTGGTTAGAAACCATCTAGATTCTGACAAAGGCTACAAAATTCTAACCTTGGTATTCCTATTTTGACATCCAAAATTATAAAACTAATGAAAGTTTATTATCCACTCATTTACAGGGAAAACCCAATCAGAAGAGATGATTTGTTCACTTGAATCACAACAATCATTGCAACAGGTATGAAGAAAATTTCAAATTTGACATGTTCATTTGTAAGATTTTAAGTTTGGATATGAAAAGAACTTTACTAATGAAAAAGCTCATAATATTTTGTTAAGCCTGGAGGTGTAAAACCTCAAATTCTAACAGTTCCACCGAAATGCTTTCAACAGTTCATAAGAAAACAGACATGGGCAAAATTAAAATGTATGTACATGGAGTTAGACATCAATATGGGCACATAACAAGCTAATAATAAAGGGGTTCAGTAAACAGGGTCCGAAATGTCCGGTATCGCATCGCATTTTGCGATAGAAATACGGCTTCTTGCGATTCATTCTGACTTTTGGCATCGCTATTTCTTGCGATGCAAAAATAAA
>JAQQZZ010094554.1:0-32950 GCA_030265115.1 Mopalia vespertina | reverse complement strand
CATGACGACAATGCCCTCCAACCATTCACAGCCACACTAACACAATGGATAATCACACTGATATATGGTTTGGGTTGTTTTAAAGACATGTTTACATGACGACAATGCACTCCAACCATTCACAGCCACACTAACACAATGGATTAGAAATGTTTTGAACAGAGCTCTATATTTTATGAGAGTGATCCTCCTCCCTGCTATTCACTCTTTGCATTTACCTGTCTTAACAAGTGGTACACATGCAATTTCAGGGATGCGATTTAACAGTTTTATGTGGGACACACCCATCTACATGTACAATAGCTGCTGCAAATAAGAGTAGTGGGCACGGGTTTCACATTGTTTAAAAAAAATCCTGTAAGATCGAGGCCCTGGGTGCGAGTTTGGTGGATGTATTATATGTTTTATAGTACAATTAAAGCACAGAAAATTCTAGCATTTGACATTAGTAATGTTTACAAATGTATGTTATTTAATGCATGATCACAAAAGAGTTAAATATTTTTAAACACGTTTCTGTGAGTTTAACAGGAACAGGAGATGATTTATCATCATCCCAAGGATCATGGTAAGGATTTATCTTTGACCACATACACAGTACATTTATGAGGGATAATTAAGTACATGTATCATCACTTCCAGCCTTATTAACATGACAACATCACCGACAGCATTTGATTCAGAAATTTCAACAAAATAATAGGAGTGCATGACTCACATCTCTTTGGCAGGGAACACGTTTTGGTCTGGGGGCCTTTAACTGGAGCTGGTACACTGGTCAAAACAATAATAAATATATAATATAAACATTATTCCACGAATAATAATCTATCTAATATTTATCAATAAATTTGACTAGAGAAAAATTCATCCTTAATAGTTTGTTTTCGTTTGGATTTTATGCTGTACTTATCTGTTGTTTAATTCACTCAGATGATGAGGCTAAATTTACAAGGCAAAGCAGAAGGTAGTCATAAGAAAATGATTCCACGCTGCCCTTAACTCTAGATAGCGAGGTTAACTGGAAGCTCCCACTAACAACCCCAAACTATCTTTGACACCAATTTTGTTTGATTTTAAGTAGTAGCAATTTTACAAATATAAAAGTCTTAATAAACTAGTGTGTGTCTTTACTTACAGTATGTTTTCCATGTGGGCATTGCCATTGACTGGTCCATCTCTTGGCCTAAAACAAAACCAAACAAAAAACAGGTTTCAATGGCCTTAAATCCACAAGCTAATGGCAGTCTAACTTTCCCTCATCATGACCTGGGGACAAAACACAATATTATTTAGAGAATAGCTGTTCGGCTGACAAATCTGAGGAATTGTTTATTTTAAAGTTTTTGCCCTATTCTGTGCCTTGTTTGTGTATTCTGACTCCATAGCTTGGTAAATTCCGCCCCCAGTCTGTTGTATGTCAAACTGAGCTAAGGTTGAAAAGGTTTTGAGAACTACAGAGATAAGCTTGGAATGAGGAGGCAAAAGGAAAGGATGTATACATGTAAATATGTACATGTGTGACTTCTATGGGGGCGTTGTCAATCCAACCATATGGAAGTAGTTGTGTGTAGTTCTATCAAAACTGTGACATAAGTTCAAGCCACATCCCTTTTAGCAGTAAATCAAAAGTTTTAAAGAAACTAAATGTAAGCTTAGGTCCCAAAAAAAAAATGTCTTCTTCCTCTAACCTGACCGACCCTATGAAATAGCTCCAATTCTAAAGTTATTACTGGCTTTTGAAAAATGTTTTGTTTTATTTTTTGTTTTATTTTTTTTTTTTTCAAAAGACCTTACCAAATTGGCATATTTTGCTAACAAAATTGTTTTTTTTAATGTTTTTTGTTTACGCAAGCATCTGTATGGCCTGCTGGAGTCCACCACCTCACACTCGAGCCCTCTGTAATCGGACTTGCGAATTCGCCAAATCTAATCACAAAATGATGGGGGGAAAAAAAATTGAGAAAACAAATAATAAAAATCCTGCCTGCCTGGCCCAATTTGTTTCAGGCTGTTTGAGAAAACACAGCATTTTTTTTTAGGCCTTTCTTCAGCAAACGCAAACATACATGTATATACATCTTAAATTGCTAACTTACAAGAAGGCACACTAACATTTATAAAGTTTACAGGCATAATTCCTCCTCATTAGTGCACATGTGCAACAGCTTTTAGTGCCCTGTACTGTATTATGGTTTTAATATGTGTTAGCTGGCCTGTGCTGTAATCTTTTCCTGCAAAACCATAAAATCGGTCCTCTAAAATTTTGTGAGATAACCTTACATTTACATTTCCCCCTGGTTTGCTGATTTTTTTAATACATGTACATAAATCTGCCTTTGTGAAAAATATAGCAAAATTGCTTTAAAATACAATCTTCATTGATTATCAGATGACAAAAATGGTCAAAATCAGTAGCAAAATGCAAATTTAGACAAAGATTGCAAACGATGTGGGAAACCTAGAAAACGTTCTTCCTTATTTAAGTTTGCATAACCCAGGGAGACCCCGTTCTGTCCGTTCTCCCCAACAGCACAGGCCTGGTTAGTTTGTTTTGTGTTTAAAGTGACATGTCATACTCAAGATAGACAAAAAAGGTGAAATAAATTGATTTAGAAGCTGTAGCTGATGGCATGTGACCAGTCATTTAGCAATACAGATTAATTGTGAGTAGTGATGAGAATATCATCAGGTAAGACAGATAGGCAATTTGCTGAAATATCAAATAGATAAAAATATGTAAGCTTAAACTTTGTTGTGCTAAAGAATGAAAAAGATACTCATGTGACCTGATCAGCCAATATAATGTTGTGTGATAATCCAGTTTCTTAGAAATTAGATTGAATAATCTCGTATTGGCTAAAACACAACATTAGCCGTCTATTCAACCAGGGGATCACCCATGAGGTCTGGTGTACATTGACCACTGGTTAAACGACAGATGCATGTTTAATCTGTCATGGGTGATACGCTATTCAACCAGCGGATCACCCATGAGGTCTGGTGTACATTGACCACTGGTTAAACGACAGATGCATGTTGGCGCCTACATGAAACTTATTTACTTCTGTATCAATCATCTTATGTCGGGACCAATGATTCAATCCCCGTTCAATGCTGAACATGAATCATATCATTCTGTGGCTACACCTACAGGTGTATGCTGACCCAACCTGCTTCACAAATCCACTCTTATCAATGGTTGGTTGTTAGATATATTATCGTTAGAAACACCTAGATTTATAAGTTTGGATGCAATGTTCAGTACTACAAAAGACAGGCTCTTCTTCTTACTCAGTCATCCTCAGCGCAATTTTTGCATTAAACACAAATACAATGAAAAAAAAGGTTTCAATTTATTAAAAACCAAGCCAGATGGTTACTGTAGTTTGTTTGAGTGGGGTTTACTGCCAAACTTAATGTTATTTCAATCGCATGACAGAGTGCCAGGCCAATGGGTGAAGGAAACCACCAGAGGCAACAAACAAAGACAAGACAGGACAAATACAGGATGTTATACAAAGAAACAACAAACATATGACCTTCATATAACCAACCCTCCACAAGCTCTACGGTATACCTCTAATCAACTGCACAGTGTAGCCTTATTTCATTATCTTATCTTTCAAATTGATTTGATTCACACATATATATGTCTACGTGTATAGGATACAATACTAATGTTCAGTTTATCATCTGTGTTAACTGATAAAAAATAAGGGTCCAGCACTGCAGAACATATTGATCACTCAAAACTCTACCAAAGAAAACCATTTTGTATTCTTTATCAAAGTCTGTATCTATAAACGCCACTATGATGTGCCAATCAGAAACCAAGCAACCACTTTTCAACTGGAGAATTAGGCCATTGACTCCCAGAAGCAAACACTTAAACCTTATCAAAAAACATCTGCCTTCTTCAATAAAACGTTTCATGTTTGACAGTGACTTGGAAGGAAATAATAGGCCATTAATGTAACCTCACAAAGGTAACTACAGAGGTCTTTTTATCTCAAAAACATGTGTACATTGTCAGTGTGAAACATGATATGAGATGAAAGATTTAAGGCTAAAAAGACTGCATTTGAAGGCATGGGTAGTAATATTTTTTTTTAAATTAGCCATTATTACTATAATAGTGTTAAATATAAAAACATAAAATTACAACCCCAGACATTACCGGAAGATGAAATACTACAGGAAGCGGAAAGCATAATGCCTGACATAGGAACAATTTTAATCCTCCCAAAAACCTAAATCTCTGCACGAACCTTATAATTGTGATATTCACAATAGAACTTTGATGGATAGCGATTTGTAATTTTTCACTAACAATAAGACCTGGTGTTTCTCGGCTGATTCATAGTGGTCAGTTCTCACATATTATTAGATCAGTACTCCTGCTATATCAATCCTATTTAGGGAACAGTCGGCAAATACTCCATACTAAGCTTAACTCACTGTATCCTCCACAGGGCCAGCTACTGCATTAATTGTAGACAGGGAAATGAATTAGTACATTCACCATAGAGTCCTCCGATCTTCTAGTGAGTCAGATTTTACAATTGATTCAGTTCCCTGTACACTTATATCCGGGCAAGTGGTCAACCTGCATAAAGCTTATATGTTTCTCATAAACCATTGCATCTACATGTATATTAACACATACACACATATATGCACAGTACCTAGACCAATTAGCAATGAATCAAACTTACAGTATTTCAAAGTTTATATGCTGTAATAAATTATATAAGCTTACGTGACATATTACGTTACACTTATACATGTAACTTGCCATTAGATTATGATTATTGATTAGTTAGGGGTATAAACTGTGCAGTAAATCTGAAATGTAAGTAGACATGTTAATTTGTACAGGAGTTCATCTGTCGAATTTACAAGGACTTTCAGACCCATTTAGTTATAAAAGTAATAAAGTTTTCAGTGTAGTCATATATTATTTTATAGAACATAAATCATTTACTAGTACTACAATCAGTGTTTAATTTAATAGGTTAGACATATGTCACACAGGTTTGATAAATAAACTATTGAATTCTAATCTATTAAAGGTTTTAGGCTGTCACTTTTCTATCCAATGGTCAAACTGATGTGAATAGCAGGCTTACAGATAAAAACAGATTTATTTTATTTTATACATGCTTGCCTACCAAGATAAAACTACAATAATCAAAATGCACTAAAAAAATCAAGAATTCTTCAATACAAAACAAGAAACTTTATGAAATATTGTTAAACGCATTATTGAGTGTACACATGCAGGGGCTTAGCCAGAAATAAAAAGTATGGTGTCCAAAATAGTCATTTTGCTTCAGATTTCAAATAACTGGGTGTCCAATTTGACAATTTTCCTATCTCCTGCATGTTAAAGTTTCTTTAAACAGGGTGTCCAAATGAGGCAATTGTTTACTTCAGGGTGTCCATTTGGACGGGTGGCAGGTGTCGGCCTAAGCCCTTGCTCTAGCAAGGAAAAGAGAAACCTTGAAAAACATGAATTGGAAAGATCATGCTTAAGCAAAATGACGTCTATATAGGTCATTGCTAAAGCTGGCTGGCAAAAGGGATTATCTTGCATGAAAAGGATAATGGGCACCATTTTCCGATTGTCTACTTCCGCTTGGTAAAGATATAATTTAACCCATAAGGCGTCCGTAGAATCTGACATTCAAACTGCATGAAACGAAGGAAATCACCCATTTCTTATGCAATGAGTCAAGTGGCACTATGAAATTCACAATTCTGTTGAGACCAGGTAATGGCTGGTTTCATTCTTTGGATCGATAGACATCTGGTATCACATTATGCATGTCATAAAAATGTCTATTAAAAACCACAATGCATGATGTAAAAATACAGTTTATTATATCATAATTCACCACTTACATGTAGGCCCTACATTCATGACATCAGAAAGGATGACAAAGTCAAACACAAGCTACATTATAAAAGGATATAAAATGTACAATGAAAACACTGATAACATCTGTTAAAGGAGTGCAAACTAAAAACATCATTTATAACAGTGTACAGTTATAACATTACAATGTGTTTAAATATGTTTATAACATCATGACAATAGAGTTGTCCTTCAAAAATGTATCTTCAAAACTTAACTTCGTATATTTATAACTTTACAATGTTCATTTATAACATAACAATGTTCATTTATAGCATAACAATGTACATGTATATTACATAACTGTATTACATGACAAGGTACATCTATGACATAACAATGTATATTTAAAACAACAATGTACATTTGTTAAATAACAGTGTAAATTTATAAATTAACAATGTATATTTATAACATAACAGTGTATATTTATAACATAACACTGTACATTTGTCAAATAGCAGTGTAAATTTATAACATGAGGTATATAACATAAGGTATATTTATAACTGAACACTGTACATTTATAATATACCACTGTACATTTATAACATAACACTGTACATTTATAACATAACACTGTACATTTATAACATAACACTGTACATTTATAACATAACACTGTACATTTAAAACACAACACTGTATATTTATAAAATAACACTGTACATTTATAGCACAACACTGTACATTTATAGCACAATACTGTACATTTATAACATAACACTGTACATTTATAAAGTAACACTGTACATTTATAACACAACACTGCATTTATAACATAACACAGTACATTTATAGCACAACACAGTACATTTATAGCACAACACTGTACATTTATAGCACAGCACTGTACATTTATAGCACAACACTGTACATTTATAACATAACACTGTACATTCATAAAAACACTGTACATTTATAACATAACACTGTGCATTTATAGTACAACACTGTACATTTATAGCACAACACTGTACATTTATAACCTAACACTGTACATTCATAACAACACTGTACATTCATAACAACACTGTACATTTATAACATAACACTGTACATTTATAACATAACACTGTACATTTATAGCACAACACCGTACATTTATAACACAACACTACATTTATAATGTAACACTGTACATTTATAACATAACACTACATTTATAACATAACACTGTACATTTATAACACAAAACTGTACATTTATAACATAACACTACATTTATGACACAACACTGTACATTTATAACACAACACTGACATTTATAACATAACACTGTACATTTATTACACAACACTGTACATTTATTTAATAAGACTACATTTATACATATGTACTTACAACAGGGCAACCATGTTAATTTATCAAATCAGAACAATATATATCCAACAAGACATAATAATATACATTATAACATAGTAATTACTTATAATAACATCATAATAGATGTTATTAACATCTCAACATTACTAAGTATTATTATAAGATCTTACATATTTATAGTACTCAGATTAGAGAGATATATATTTGCAAGGTACTACTAGATGCCACTTAACTAAGTCTGGCATAATAGCTTGAGACTACGAGTTTAAAAAATAGGTTATAAAATTGTCTGTCTGAATTAATATAAAATTTGTCAGTTTTTATTTATTTGTGTTCTTATATGCCACTAGGATTTATCTCTGAAAAGATAATAACTGTTTTGTAGTTATTCTTGTCCTATGGGCAAAAAATGACAAAAACGAATGGGTTCAAAGAAATAGTAATTTTAAGCATGACTGGCTCCTGTAACAAGCCTGTAACAAGTTTTAGTACAGTTGTACACACAGATCTGCCTACCCAGGCCTCTGCTGTAATCTTTTCCTGCATAACCTTAAAATCGGTCCTCTAAAGTTTTGTGAGATAACTTAACATTCACATTTTCCCCAGGTTTGTTGATGTTTTAAATATAGAAATGTGCCTTAGGGAAAAATAAAGCAAAAGTGCTTAAAAATACAATCTTCATTGATTATCGGATCACAGAATTTGTCAAAATCAGTAGCAAAATTCAAATTTAGACGAAGACTGCAAACACTTTGGGAAACCTATAAATAGGTCCTCGTAAATTAAGTTTGCATAACCATGGGGAAACCCCGTTCTGACCGTTCTCCCCAACAGCACAGGCCTGCATATATATCTAATAAAGTTTACAAAGATATGAGTTTAAATCAAATGTAATTGTGTTCTATTTGATTTTATGGTTAATAAACTTAAGTATTTAAGTTCATGTTAGAGTGTTGAAAGATTGATCTAGAGTGGAGTTACTGGGATCTAATTGCTATAATTAGTAATCAATAGGCATATCAGTTAGTACAATGTATTTATGTTAGTAATTTATTAATTTTATGGTTAATAAACTTAAGTATTTAAGTTGATGTTAGAATGTTGAAAGATTGATCTAGAGCGGAGTTACTGGGATCTAATTGCTATAATTAGTAATCAATAGGCACATAAGATAGTACAATGTATTTTTAGTTAAAAAGTTAACAAAGATATAAATTTAAAAATGATGTTAATGTTAATTAAGACTTAAGACCTGATAGGCAGCATCTATATAATGATTTGAGATGTTACCCACACAGAGGTGATCGTTGTACATGAAGATCTACATATGTGCTAAGCTGAATGCACATCACTGTTTTGCACACAGATAAGCCTTTTGTATTAAATGACCTCACGTTTTAGTCGTCTTGTCCTCATTATATTGCATTGTGTGGTTAAATTGCAAATGGTTTTGAGGAAAAACTTTCACATAATTACCTCCACATCCATGACACAGCCTTATTTATGACAAATAAACATTTCTTTTTTAAATATTTAAAATAAATAAAAAATCAACGTCTTTGTTGAGGTTTTGTTTAAGTTCTTTATTAACTGACAAAATACATGTTTTTAAAATAGTTTTAGCCTACAGGATTGTAACTGCTTACGGCTCATTTTATCATAGAAATTGTAAAACGTAGATTGAAAGAGAAACTGTTGTATAATTTATAACAGAATGGTGAAACCCAAATTATCACAATACATACTTTAAATTTATATTTAAAAGAAACAAAGAAATACAGGATTGAAGTTTTATTATTTTTTCTAAATGGTGATGAAAATATTAAAATAGAATATTTGGGAATAACTCAGTATTTATATCTTTTAACAGACGGTGTACTTTATGAGTTGAGTAAAAAGTGTTAGTTATTATTATACCTATTGTACTGGGTCTTTCTATTATTCTTATCCACATACAACGAATAATCAGTATTTTTTACTATATATCCTATTTACTGCAGTTATCTATGTCTATTAATGAAGGACGTATTTTTAGGATACTTAAAAAGGTGTCAAGGTATATGTCTGTGCTCTCACACCTGCACAGGTAGATCAAATAAAATGGTTTTGGTTCATTATGGTGGAACTTACTTTATTTTAGAATATTTCTTGAATTTATTATCATTCCAATCAACTGACTGTCCTTACGCATAACACCTGTTGAGATTGGATAATTTAAATGATAGATTTAAAATATTTATGAAACTTAACAATTATGTTTTCCTTAAATTATTTTTATGGAATTTATGGTAAATATTGTGATCCCATTAGACTGACTGTCCCCACAGATGGGACCATTTCAGGTAGAGTGATTAAAATGGATTTAGGATATCTCAGGTACTTAACAAGCCACATTTATTACTGGAGCGATTTTTGAGATATTTCTGGTAGATGTAGTTATCCCGTTTGACTGTGCCCACACCTGTACAGGTCTATCTGGTTTACTGTCAGCTTGTCTGTCGCTGGACCATCTCTCTCTATCTGACACTCTTCAATGGATACCTCGGACACTATCTCTGAGCCTCCTGCCTCACCTGAAGTAAGTTCTAATTATTCTCAATTTCAAAGTTTCTACTTTTACAAGGTGCTTTCTTTGGATTGCTGATGTTTCATTTTGAAATTAATGGTTTTTAAATTTTTTTTTTATCTCATTCATGTTGATTCAAACATAGGCTTTCATGTATTCACTTTAAGATTAGGGAAGAAAAATATAAAACAAAAAACAATATACAAGTATCTAAGGACTAATGGGCAATTAAAAACATTTTTGTTTAATGTTTGAAAACATCATATTCATATAGACACATTACATTTGAAATAAGGATTGTTTTTGGAGCATCTGTTATTTTATAAAGGATATGTTTTTTAAAAGCATACCTAACATGTTATCAAAGTCTATAATACAAACACATTGTCAAAGTAGGTTTTTCTGAATTTATTAACTTTGCTGAGAAAGAGTAATAATTTAAATCTATATTCATGTATGAAATCATAAGCGTGACTTGCACTTTAAAACCACATACTTAGCAGTACTGATTTGTGTGCTATTGTAAAGTTGTGAAGATGTAGTGATGAGGACTCCGGTACAGGGGATATAGCTGAGGTTAGAGGGGTGACTGTGGGGTCAGTAGGTATAGAGGTGTGAGGCTCACCAACAGTCGACTGTTTAACTTAGGATTGTACTGGTGATGAGAAATCACTGGCTGTCACTTGTCCCTTACTGTCACTTTCTCACATTAATCCCCCACCCCCATAATCTTAGCTCCTTAATGTATACCACAAGTTTCATAAATTTTAAAAGTACACCAATGTTGGGAAGTGTATATTTATTCAGACATTATGCAAGCAGTGTTATTATATCAGGCCTGTGCTGTTATCTTTTCTGGCAGAACCTTAAACTCGGTCCTTTCAAATTTTGTGCGATAACCTAACGTTTGCATTTTCCCCCTGGTCTGCTGATTTTTTAAATGCATAAATGTGCCTTTGTGAAAAATAAAGCAAAATTGCTTTAAAAAACAATCTTCATTGATAATTGGTTGACAAAATTTGTCAAAATCAGTTGCAAAATGCAAATTTAAATGAAGACTGCAAACAATATGGGAAACCTATAAATCGGTCCTCCTAATTTGAGTTTGCATAACCATAGGGAAACCCCATTCTGTCGATTCTCGCCAACAGCACAGGCCTGTTATATGCTGTTTTTTTTCTTCATTGCCTAATATCTATAAAACGGCAAGGTTATTATTAGCAGTTGAAATAATTGGGCATAATTTTGTCACCTTCTTTGATCAAAAGGTAAATATGAAAGCAGTGTTTTTATTACTATCATATTTTTTTCTTTGCTAAATATTTATAAAACGGCATATGTCATTTTTATGGACTTTGAGTCTGAAATAAAGAGTCTTCATAATCAGTTTAAACAGTTCGGCTTAATTTTGTCCCCTTCTTTGATAAACAAATGCAGATGACACAGGGGCTGTGAAGTATTGCAATCATATTTGCAATGGTCTAGTTGCTAAACCCTCTCCAGTGGTTCAAGGGTGACTTTCCACCCCTGGTATAATGAATCAGAAGTTTTCCCATTGACTACAGAAATTGTGTGGTGTTTTATCAAGTTTTTCACCGATTATCAGCAAGGCAGGCTTAGTATAAATACACTTGAGAACAACATTAAACTCTGACTAATCAAATAACGGCCTGCCTTTTGCCATCAGGTTCACCCATGGAAATATATACATTTCTGCACAACTTCTTCAATTCATATTGCGTACTATCCTGGTTCTAATCTTAAGTTCGCAATGTTATGTGGGGGGTGATCAGGTGCCCTGGTGCTTTCATAACTAAGAGGCAACATGTAACCAATCCTTTTGGGATATCTTTGTTTTGCTCCCTTTAATTGTCCTGTTTTGTGTTTGTTTGTTGCCTGTGGCTTCGAGGGTGATTTCCACCACCCTTTGGGATGGTACGCCATCATATCAGTGAAATAACCTTAAGTTAGGCGTTAAATCCCCAAAAACATAGATCAAATGTGATATAAACTGTGTTCATGGTTACATTCTATTCTTCTACTGTTGTAACATGAAAATATATGAAGAGGTATTTACATCAGCTATGGCTTTTAACCTACCCTGTTTTCTTTTCTATCATAATAAATAAACCTGCAACATTGCTTTCTGAAATATAAGGAGCAAAGCTAAATTTTTACCGATTCTACTTGCTGAAGGAAAAAACTAATACAGTTTTTGCTGTAAAGAGGAGGCTGTTATTACAAGGCCTGTATCACAATGAATCATGCTACAGAATCTTCATTATTTGTTCGTCCTGAAAGACAGTCATTACTACTTCAGTCATTTGGAATTGAAATGGCTTTTCTTTTGTTGAAAGCAAGTGCCTTTTAAGGGCTTTTATTGCATCTAACAGAACAACGAACACAAAATCGTAATTGACATTTTATCATTCTTCGTGGTTCAAACTGAAAAGTATCATAATTATTTTTTCATCTTTTAGTGTAAATAGACTTTTTTTTTTAACACTTTTTTTATATATAGTTAGTTTGCATGTGTTTACTCTAAAAATATGTACAAAGGCTTTTTACGTCACTGAAACTGATTCGTAAATTTGGCATTGCTTAAAATGATATAGTTAGGTGATTGGAGATGGCTAGTGATTTTGTGTTACTCTATCAGGAGATTTGTGTATAATGTTAGAGGCTGAATCAGGTGTGAGATTACACAGTGACAAGGTGGCCGCCAACTTTTATCTCCACTCTATTGGGTATAAATAATAAATATTGGTTAGTTCCAGGGTTTTCATTGCGCTCCAGCAGAGTGTCAGATATTTATTGAGCTTGGAGACGAGTTGACAGTTATGGTAATAACAATAAAAGACTTTCTATTCTTCTACCCATTTTGGTAATAGCTTTGGTATTTCATTAAGCATCTCCCTGTTTACACAGTGTTAAATCTAGTCTCACTAGGCTGCCACCCTTATCTGATTGCTTAGCCGTTTTTAATTCATGGCGCTCGTCGATTGTTTGTCATACAGCAAAGGTTATCCACCATTCATAGGCTCCAGTTGGAAAATATCTCCATGGCAACATAGTAACGAAGAATTCCTACCCTTGAGTTTTGCGGGGCAGTCTCATGTTTTGTTAGAGGGTGGAGTGTACCAATAATGGTCTGACCTAAACATGAGTACTACAAACTAAACAGGGAGTTTTTTGTATGTATGTCTGGCTGAGCAATATTAAATGCGTGGTCACATTTCGGTTTGGGTAAATAATGTATACAAATAGCTTCACACAATGTCGTGTAATTTTAAAACTGACTCATCCCTTTCAAGTCCCTTTGTTTTATAGCCGTGACAATCCTCTGGGTAGATTAAGAAGGTTAGAACAGTGTATATATAAGATTTCATGATTTCCTGATGAGTTTGTGAAAGTGTGTATGAATATTGTTCTCTTTAATAATAGTGAACAAAGGCATACATGTTCTCGTCAGCATCCTTAAAAGGCATATTTTTGTCACTTTTTCTTGTCTCACAAAATCGTATACATGTTGGAATAAAAAAGCTTGTGTATACCACACACTTGTAACATACTGCAGTTATAGTTATGGCTACAGTGTGTTTGTGTACAAAATGTATTTGATATGTCTTTTGTCCTGTTTTTTCTTTTGTTTGCCAGTGGTGTCCATGGAGATTTTATTCATCCATTGGGCTGGCAAGCTGTCACAGGAGTGACTTAACTTTGACCTAATCAAACAAACAAATATATTTACATGACTGTTAAAGCACCTTAATATTTACCTGTTTACAAATTGCAAAAATACTTTTTTTTTTAAGGTGTCTGTTGCTGCAAACCAACTATATATTCTACATTTTTTTGTAGAAACCTTTTTATGCGCAGAAAACTTATTATATACCATCAGCTGCAATCAGGAAATTAACTGCCTATCCTTCACCAAAAAACTAACTAAAAACCGCAGTGTACGTCATGACTGTTGCACCCCTCTGAAAAAAGATAATGAACTAATCATCATTGAGTATAGTTCATGCTGTAAGCGAAGCAATGCTACCTCCTGCATAGATTCACAGGCTTTTCTGTTGCATATCAGTACAGAAATTGTATAAATAATATTTTAATTGATGAAAACACGGCATGTGAGTTACAGACGCAATTTCTATCAATATGTTCTTATAAATGAAATGCACACTGGGCTGCAGGTCTGAGACCAGTAAATCGAATGATGCTAATTATTGACACCTCTTACTAGTTGGTCGGACAAGCAATTTTTCAGATTTATTACACAGTTTACAATGTTTTTAGCATTTATAGACCAGTAAGATATTTTGCGAGCAAGAAACGGATACAACCTACTGGCCATTAGCTCATTTTATGAAATTATACCTGTGCATTATTCTGGTACCCTTGCTTATTCAAAAATTTTTTTTTTTAATTTTTTATCATTCATTGAGTTCGTGAAGTAGCTTGCCTGGCCATAAATTTGTGATCGTCATGCATTGAATCTTTTGATTGTTATCTGACTCTAAAGTGTTGCTATGGTTGCATCAGTTACCTGGATAAAGTCCATTGTGATTTTAAGAGTGGTAGCCTTTTCAGCTGGGCAGTCGCCATTTGCCCTATAGAGACACAAACTCCTCTCCCATAGTGCTGACAGTTGACCAGTCATTCTTTCAGAACTAATCCTTCCTGGCTAGTCTGGGCTGTCATGGGTGACTAATTTGTAAAAGCTACTAGTTACCAAACTATAGATAATTGGTGATTACCCACAGTTTAGAATAAACAGGCTACAAGGGGAAGCCTGAGCTCAGCTGGGCTTTTACTACCACCCTCTTGTCCCCAACAATACACTCCCCAGTAAAACTGATTGTCAGTATTTGAACAACACTTGTCTCCCCTCCTTCTTCAATCGGGTCAAGTCAAACTCTATGTTAAAAAGGTTCTCAGGTGGTCTGAACTCCTCTCACTTCTGTTTTAATGAGCTTCTAGCAGGTTTATCACTTCCAAGATCTATCAACAATGTTTGTTAACTGCCACATTAAAACCATACAAAATGTTGAATGGGAAATGGATTACTTCTGATTGAAACAGGATATCAGAGTTATTGTTTACTCAACGATTAAATTTATTACTATTTTCTGTTACTTTTATTAACAAGTTTTACTTTTATGGATAGCATAAGTGTCCAAGACTGACTCACGGTTTGTGTAATACATCCCGCAAACCTCTTTATTCCAAGACCTGAAATATGCAATACACAAGTCGAAATAAGTGGTTACATATATTTTCATGGTTGAGAACTCTGCTGAACAGAGGCTTAGCCAGAGATCAAAAGTATGCTGTCCAAAATGGTAATTTTCCATCAATTTCAAAGTAACTTGGGTGTCCAATATTGAACAGTTTCCCTATCTCCTGCATGTTAAAGTTTCTTAAAGCAGGGTGTCCAAATGAAGCGATTTTTCAATTCAGGGTGTCCAAAGGACGAGTGGACACCCCTCTGCCTAAGCCCTTGCTGCCGAAGTATAAGCTAAATACACTTAAGTACTGATTTAGACAAAGATCAACCAGTGCTCAACATAACTTTAAAAAAAAAGACATATGGAAAAAGTTGCTTCTCTGTTTCTAGGTAATTCTCAAATTTATACCAACCTTAAAACTTCAATTTTTCATTAAAGTGATTGAAAATTACACAAGGGAACTTTACATTATGTGTGCAGGAACAGTAAACCTATTTTTGCAATAGATTAATTTTCAGTTTTATCTGCCCTAATTTGTTATTTGAAACTTCTGCGAATGTTTTTATAAGAAATATTTGATAAATTTAGATCCTTTTTCCAATGTAAAACATAGATGAGATTGGAAATCAGACCTTGATAGTTGGTGATAACGATTGATCTATACTGCAGTACGATTAGATTGGGTGGAAATTAATAAGCAATCTCTGCACCTGTCACCCATTTCTGCTGCGGCCTTTTCCAGAGTCATTGTCACTATATGGCCGTCAATATCAGGTATCCCAGGCTTTGTGATACACTACTGTAGAATAAATTGTCCCTTTCTATTAACTCTTCCGGCTGTTGCTGATATCAGGTTATTTTACCAGACTACTGAATGTCAACGTGCCTCTATAAAATATTAAAGCCATCCAATACATGTATTGCAATTTCTGAGTATTTATTTTCTCCACAGCAGTCGATTTTTGTTTCTGAAAAGCCGTATTTATTTTCTACCCAGCAGGCGATTTTTGTTTCCGAATATTTTATTTCTGAACTGTTTATTGTTTTTGGAAACACAATGCACATAATTTGCTATAATTTTTGTCACAACTTTGTAATGTCTAGCTGGGTTTTTTTTATTTCCTCTTTTTTTATTGCCATATGTGCCATTTTGTCAAATGATTTATATTCTACTCAAATAAGATACTTATCAGATAAAAAGGACAATTCCGGCTAATTGAAATCTGTAAACTGTGTCTTGTTGATGTGCCTTGTGATCTTTTTCATGCTTGTTTAAGTTTTGCTTCTACTTCGGTTAAAAACCATTATTTATAACAATAAATTTTTAAAAAAAAAGAAAACAAATTTCCTATAGTACATGTAATTAATGAACTGATTGATTAGTGTTTATCACCACACGTGTTTATTTGAACATCAATCTTTGTCTCCTTGGCTTATACCAACATGGTGAAATTTTTCATAATAATTTGTAAGCTGAATCCAGCCATGTGAATATTAAGGTTGTATGGAGGCAATTTTAGAGGGTAATTGTCTTGGCTATTCTATAGCCAGCTGTGTTATTGATAGTTACAGCCTATTACAGAGCCGGATTGTTTCCGTAGCGTTCTGCCCAAAGCCACATGTGTTAAATAGAAATAATGAAACAATCAATGGTTTCTTCCTCTCAAATGAGATATAATTGAAATAGAGGTCCAGACTACTGGCTGTAATATGATTTTGACCTATGCTGGTCAGCTCTCAGTCTGTGCAAACATATGTCATCCCAGCCAAATGAAATCCAACTACTACATTATGTGATTAGACAAAATTCTCTATCTGTAGAGCTATTGTCAAGGGGCCATACGAATGGGACTCTAGAGGACAGTCAACTGCATTAGTACTATGTATAATCAGACATTTTAACTGATTGCTTAGTAATTGTTATAAGAGAAATGATGGTAGATTCGCATAGAATCCGTACATAATATAGACTAATTGTTATACCAAATATTAACACGACCAGTATTTGTTAAGCAATCACCCAGCAGAAAATGGCATGGGCACTGCATGTAATATTGAACAGAAATGAACCAGCACTTTGTAATTGCCACTTTTCAAAATGACATCCGGTTTTGTTGTGTTGACTGGCGACAAGCTGCTGGTATTGAGCCTATAGGGGTGCCTCTGTATCTGGTCAAATCTCAAAGGAATAATCTAAGTGCCAGCCGTGGCTTAATTGTTATTGCTGCTCAAAGCCACCGTATTTTCAAGAAGCCTACCTCAATATCTGGTATTAAACGCTAATGTCATAACAGCTCAGAGTGTCAACTTTTGGAGAATCCATGTTGACGTGAGTAGGAAGTTGAAATTCTTTCACCCAGAATTAAATAACATGGTCCTTCCAATGGCTAAATTGTTGCAGAAATGTTTTTGTTTTTTTTAAATGACGTTAAAAGAACCCCCCTCTCCTCAAACACACAAATAAAATAAAGTAAAGGAATAACACATGGAATTGCAACACATGTTTATCAGTAGACAAAGTACTTTAGTTCACATACACCACAGTCGCCTATTTTATTGATTTTTGCCAGGTAAAGCAAAGGCGAAGAAAGATTTTTCTTAAAGATAACATCGACATGTTACCTCAAAGGCATCATTTGAGGCTGGACAATTACCAGTAACAAAAAAGGACATCTTGTAAAATGATGAAATGGTCTTGGCGTTTTTTCTTTGCTTTGCTTTTATGGTGAAGTGTTGCAAGCCAATGGTGGTATTCTTATCTAAACATTTCTTGTTTCTCTGCCTCGAAGAATGTGACATAGTAATCAAACCTAAACAATCGTGAAGCAAAGGGCACTCATCGCTAACAGCTTCTGACATCATTTATGTTCAAATTAAAAACATCCAAAAAAAAAACCAAACGAAAAAACATACATGATCAGGCCTGTGCTGTAATCTTTTCCGGAATAACCTCAAAATCGGTCCTAAAATTTTGTGAGGTAACCTAACATTTGCACTTTCCCTGGTTTGCTGAAAAAAATGTGCCTTGGTGAAAAATAAAGCAAAATTTCTTTAAACCACAAAGTTCATTGATTATCGGATGACAAAATTTGTCAAAATCAGTAGCAAAATGCAAATTTAGACGAAGACTGCAAACAATTTGGGTAACCTATAAAGGTCTTCCTAAATTAAGTTTGCATAACCATGGGGAAACCCCTTCTGACCGTTATCCCCAACAGCACAGGCCTGATGATGAAAATATAGAAGATGTCGTTGCTAAAAGGCTTAGGGTTTCTTAGGAAATCAGTACCGAGATCTGGGCCTTATTCCATAATGTATTTTGTGACTTGAGTCAAAATACTAAATTTAAGATTTTCGCCACCAGTCTTAATATAGTTTTAATCACTTACATTCTTATTATAATGCCCAAATATTAAATGTTTTAGTTAAAAAATGAGAATTTTGAGGGCCCCTTAACATTTTGACTGAAGTATAATACTGCTCTGTGGAATCGGGCCCTGTTTGCTTTTGCCAGCACTACAGACTAGGTCATTATATGGTCACCTGGCGTATAAATAAATTATATAACACCTCTACCATCCATTCTTAAGAGAAGTAGCCATTCTAAAGGGCACTCTGTTTATTATTAAAGCTGACTAATTCCTGATACGAAATAAAACAAAACAGCCGTAGGGGATAATTAGTCTGAAACTACAGGCCGTTTACTATGGAACAGGTGACTTTTGCATTTGTGCTATCACAATGGCAATTTTCTTCTCAGGGGTCGAATTAACACAGAAATCTAGATGCACAGCAAAATATTTACATGCACCAATTTTTATAACTTTGAATAATGTTCTAGCTTATTGTCCGTAATTTTTATCTGTCACAAAAATAAAGCTCTAAAAACTGAACTGCAAAAAATCCAAACTTACATTTGTTTTCTCGCTAATAATTAAATCATTTCCTTCCATTAAATTTTTATTAACTTTTTGTCAACATTTAAAATATAATATCCGAAATATATACAGTAAATTTTCATAGAATATTTCTCTACTTATGTTTTAACTTTCATATTTTTACCAAAAAAAAAGAAAAAAAGAAAGTAATTGGCTCATTTGTATTTATAATGAACCATTTATTCTAAGTGGAAATGAAAATGACTAATCTAAAAAAGTGTCTAAATTTTGATAGTTAATTAGAGAAACGGTTCCATGTTGGCTCTGCTAGCCAGCACTGCTATGTTATTGTTGTAAATGAACCGAAATGGGTTGACTATGCAGTATGATTTGATTTGTCGGGTACTGTTGTCTGTTATTTCCATAAAAAAAAAAGTGATGATTAAATTCTACCTGTTTTGGCAATAGTTCTTGTACTACATCAGTAAATTTGATCAATTTATCTACATGCAGGGCTGTGCATGTAGATAAGACTTCAATTAGAAGCACAAGTGACAGTGCAGTGGTGCGAAATATGCACCCATTATTTCAAACCTCCTTCTATATTTATGCTTTTACCAACAATCTTTATGTACTGTTAAAATATATTTTGGGGTACTCCCCCCCCCCCCCCACAAAGAGTTATTGATACAAACAAAGTTATAATATTATCATTGTTTTAATCGTGTATTAAGGAACATTAATAAGTTATTATATTTTAAAGTTAAACACTAATGCTTTGGTGCGGCCAACTATCCCATCACATTTACCTGTCTGAATTATCATCAAAAACAGCAAATTGTTTTGTGGATTCGTTTTTTCGTGTAGTTTGCATAAACAGCATTGAACCAAATAAATAATTTGTTAATAATCAAGGATCTAATTAAAAAAATGTATACAGATTTGAATTCAAAGTGGATTGGCTCCTAAATATACACCATTTTCCAGATAATCAAAGAGAATGTTGGAGTACATGGTGCAAGTGAAATACCCTTGAATTATGATTTTCAGTTGGAAACTGTTTTCTTTCAAGAGAGATCCATTCCATTTTGTGTCACAAGGTTCATAAGAAATTAACTAAGCTATCCCTGGTGAAAAACACTTGTACAGAACTGTGTTAGATGAGTCATTGTAGACCAGTCTATTCCACCAAGTACATGAATATGATAACATGTACATTTAACACCAAAGAAACAAAAAACCCAAAGCCCACTAAAACGTAATGTGTAACTTTAGGTGCAAGGGGGGAATAACTCTTCACTTTCTACTGCTTGTTCCAGATCCATCTGAAGTGACAGTACTTTACTTTAAACTAGTGTAACTTAAGTGCATATTTTATGAAGGATAATCCAGTTTTTAGATATCTGTTGATCTGAAACCGGTTCCCGTGTTATTTTATATTTATTTTATATTTAGTTTACTAAAACGACTTGCACAGTCTGCAAGATTGATTAACTTTTAAAAAAATAAAAAAAGGTTAAAAATAAAGGACTTTAAAGCTTCAATGTAGTGCTCATTATGATTTTGTTACGCTTTATGTTTCAAGGGTAATCCGGTGTAAGTTGGAGTCAACACAAGCTGACTTTGTCTATTTGATAGGGGGTTTGAGGGGCATCAGGCAAACAATGTTCAACCATTCTGTCTTTACCCCTCTCTGGCTAAAAACATCGTATCATGAGCACTCATTTTTAACACTTCAGGAATATTAACTTTCTAACAAGGCAGGCACAGCAACTATCATGTTACTTAAAATACTCAGCCATGATTAGAATTAACAACTGATTTATCGGTGAATCAATCGTACTCATGTCGAGCAATGCTATTGAGATTCTGATCAGTCAACCATGAAAAAAACAACAACCTGGATTTGAAGCAAAATTTAGAGAAACGACCTTGTCAAATGTCTGACAAATGTATCAGTTGTATTGCCAACTTAAATTCTTTTTTACTGATGTCAACTCCTTTTTCAATCCTAGTAAAAGTCCGGAACAAGAATATTTTCTTGATGGTTCCAGTCCACTGGCTATTGGCAGTTTGTTAACCACATACATGTACATGAAGCAATGCTGTGTTTACTTAGTGGCAGAGGAAGATTAAATTTCCGACAAATCAAAACACATTTTTTAGTTGTGCCAATTCTTGCTGGAATCAAACCCCACCATCATATAAGTGAAAAGCTACTGAGTATGGCGTAAGACACCTATCATTCAATGAATCGCTATGATTCCACCCAGAAAACAAAATAAAAGACCTGTAGGGCAAGAAAATGCCCTATTGTGAATACAATGTTTATCCATATCATTATTATTTGGCTTTTGGCCTTTAACGAGCCACACCTGTGGACAAATTAGTATTTGTTATTGTGGAGATGTATAAATGAGTCAGTCAGAAGGGCTATTCTGACATAGTCCCAGTCTGCGCTCTCTGTCTCATTCTATAACCATTGAGAGATTTATGTAACAGCAGCTGGCATAGCATCAGATGGGCCGTGGTGGCTGTCAAAGAGGAAAATACATTCTAGTGAATAATTTACTCATGAGGCAGTGTTGTCATTAAACTTTCCTTTTGATCCATGTTGATGTGAATCAGCAGAAGCCCAATCTGACCATGCTCTTTCACTGTTCGTGTTGCAATCAATATGATGAACTTGGTAGAGATTCTCGATCATGCTCTTGTTTATTGTGAAGTGGTATATAGTCTGTTAGCTGACAGGCCCTCCCTTCATCTCTCTATTGTTATCCCTTAAGCTGACTTATTGATGAATGGTGGAGACGTACTGTGTGAAATGAGCTAACCCTCAACTTTCTCCCTTAAATATCCGCAGACATTTATTACTGATAATTGTTGTGCATGGGCCGGTCTACTCTCTCTCTCTCTCTCTTTGAATATTCAAATGAGGATGCAACATATGTTAGCTATATGAGTGTGGCTGAGCTGGGTATGCTGTATGCTGTTGGTGGATGAGGACATGGCATACAGCCACTGAAGTGGAACACCCGGCCTCTCTGTCATACACTGAGTGGTATCGTAGCAGTACAGTAGGTCTTGCCAACGCTTACTGCTCTATATACTGGTTTAGCAGTGACTAGCAGAGGCCTATCTTTAGTAGAGTTTCTTACTGTCCACAACTACATTCCTCTACTCCTTGACTCTCCTTCCTTTCCCTTCTTCCTCCCTGGATATATTCTCTGTCTTCACCTGGACGTTTTACCTGGATTCATCAATATGGAGGTGGGTACAATTTATCAAGTATTTGTTAAGTCCTGTTTTACAACTTAACGGACCATGTCGGTCTTTAGTGTTAGTAGTGTTGCAAGTATGTCAGTAAATCACCCCTCCAGTGATTGCTAGTCATTAAGAATGTTATTCATTAACTTGTGTGTAGACCGATCTGTTAGCTGTAATCGGTGTTGTAGTGAACTTTGCCGACCATGCCCTTACCTGTCACACCTTAATTTAAATTAACATATTTACCAAGACCCAGACATATTTTATATCAGGTTATAGTAAATAACGTCTTTGTGTACTCTAACATGAACATTTATTGTCCATGTGCAGATTTTTTTAGGCTGGTTTGTGTTAGTTGAATTGTTACTGTATGATGTCCAGGCTTCGGTCACATTTTTTGTCAAATTGCCAGTTAGTTCTTACAAAGTAGACTGTAACCTGTACTTGCTTTCAAGGCTAGGTCTGTACATACATGTTTATGTTTATATATTTTAATGTAGAGAAGAATACTGTGCTTGCCTATTATATAGATCTAATCACTACAATAAATATATAGATACAACTGTTTAGTGTGACAAGTGCTCCCTATTCAAGTACAGTGAAACCTATTGTCCAACAGTTGAACACTCAAATGGTTGCAGATATTTAGTCTGGATTATCACATTACAATGTGAGTTTTTGCAAAGAATGAAGTTTGGGTGTAGTCCATATAGTCAGTGGTAGGGTTTTAGGTGGGTGTCACTTGTAAGAAGTTACCAAGAAATAAAGTGTACCAGATGGGGCTAGTGTAAGCAATACTTTTTTCCAGGCTGAAACCGTCCACACCCCTGTTTGTTGCTGTTAGTGTTTTTATATCCCTGTTCTAGATTCCTAAGTCCTGACATGCTTTACATTGTCTGGCTTAAGTAATTTTTTGGGGGGCACTGGACGCTGAACACATGTTTAGAACTTTTGATAGGGTGCTCAACTACAGGTTCATGTTGCTCTGTTGCTCCTAGAGCTAGTGGGCAACAGGAAGAGGATTAGTTTTGTGGAGTCATTATTTGTTATTTTCATGCTACATGTATGTCTATTGTAGAATGTTTTGAACCAGACTTGTCGTTTTTGTATAGTGTTGGCCGTTTTCCTTTAGCCATCGGGCTGAAAAAAACCCTCAAATATGGCGTAAAAGACCAATCAAACAAGTATCAGTAGAGTTATGAATGTTGTGTCTGACACTTGTTGTGTCTGTGTCTCAGTGCCTGTGTTGACTATTCCTAACAGTATAAATAATACCAGTCAGTAGACTAGAGTGGACTAAAGTCAATGCTAGGGAGCCCCAACTGGAATCACCTGCCTGACGGGTTTGGTTGGTAAGGCCTTAGTAAGCTCACTGTAGAACCACAAGTTTCCCCTACAAGAATATCTACTCTCACATCTGTGTCTAAAAAACTGACTGGCATAACTCTGGCACAGAATTAATACTGTCTTCTTTCATACTTGTCAAGTTTTTATTGCAAATAACTGACTTGCCTTCAGGGATAAGTGTTTGTACCTTTTTTTTTTTTGACATGCAGAAAACTATTTACTTTTTTTGTTGTTAATATACATGTACATTTGATAGGGAGATATAAGTGTCAACAACTGTTCAAAATGTTTTCCCAATTTGTTGTATGACAGTATGAGTTTGAAATCATCAATCTAGAAATAGCTTTTTAGTTTTGAGTGCATACAGAAGATTGAATGCAACAAGGCAATTCCACCTTTCTATCTAAAATGAACTGATTTCCATGTATTTTGTTTATTAAACAAGAAAAAATCAAAATGTCCTAGACTAATGTTCTTAAAAGGCAAAAGAAAGTATTACACCAGAATTTTTAATTCATAATTGAAGTATTTTTTGTCATGTTATGAATGAGAGTGTTCATTTGTAAGCTTCCTTATCTGGATTTTTTTTGCCCATTTTTGGAGCATTTTTCCTGTGGATTTCAGTCTGTACTTCAACTCACGATGGACAATATCCAATTAGGCTTTCAATACAGAATGGCTGTCTGCGTTACCATTTTAATGTATAATCACTGGCAAGGGATCCATTCGTGTCCAGGTATAAGTGATCCCAAGTGGTACACAACTGCTCTACTCATTACAGATACATTACCATTGCCGTATGCTGGCTTTTATGGCAGATGCTTTCTTTAAATTTAAAGAATCAATTTAGCTTACAATTGGTAACGTTACACATCCATTATATATGTAATTGATCTTTCACTAAACAGCAATTAGGTCATATAATGTTACAAAAATTCAGCAGTTTTTATACATTTTTATGTAAAAATTTGACCACTTGAATTTTGCAGGACTAAAAATATCTGTGGTCTCTTTATATGATTATTTTTCAACAAAGTAAACCCCAATCGAATAAATAAATTTTACATATAAGGATATATTGGTGCTCTCAGAGCTAAGTGGCAACTTGAAGGCAATCTGTTTGTGATGTCATCATATTACATCCTGTAATTGTCCTGTCTTGTCTTTGTTTGTTGCCGCGGGTGGTTGGAGGGAGCTTCATGTTGCCCTGGTGCTCTCAGAGCTAAAGGGGAACAGGAAGCCGATCTGTTTGTGGTGTCTGTATTGCGTCCTGTTATTGTCCTGTATATGTCCCGTCTTGTCTTTGTTTGTTGCCAGTGGTGTCGAGCGTGGTTTCCTTCACCCATTGCGCTGGCACGTCGTCATATAAGTGAAATACCCATGAGTACCACGTAAAACCCCAATCAAACAAACAAACAATTTTTTGTTGCCAGTGGCACCAAGGTTGGTTTCCTTTACCCATTGGCCTGGCACGCCGCCATTTGAGTGAAATAACCTTTCATACGACATTTAACCATAACCCAATAAACAATCTAGCAACTCTTAATTATATACTCGTGCCACCTTTCCTTTCAGTTGAGCATTGCTATTACATTAATGTAGATCTACACGTTAGAAAGCAGTTATATATTTTTATCTCTTAATTAGTTAAGAACTTAAAGCCAGAATGGATTCTACAAGAAAAAAATCCCAAACTGGTTTGCTGCCGGTAATACAAGAGGGAATTCGTTGGCAGCTGAATCTGGCCAATTAAGATCAACTCGATGTGTTTTCTTTTTATTCTATGAGTTATGTAAATCTTTGAGTTTTCCAGGAATGACATCGGTGGGTGGTTTAATGAATACACAGTTGGATTCTCATCATCTGGTCTTGATTTCACATCACCTTTTTGTCTTTTTACTTATTTTCTAGCCATAAATTGTCAGTAAGTAGAACAGTTGCACAGCACTGTAGGAACAAAAGCAACTAACAGTGAATGGGAAGTTTATGTTTTTGCATTGCTATAAAACATTACCAACATATAATATATTAAGTAATGGAATCCTAAGCCAACAACATCAATTTAACTTAATGTAGAATTTTACCTTTTTTGAAATCATTTGAAATTTTCTGTGGAAATAAAAAATGTGTTCAACGTTTCACATCAGGTTAACATTACTACTCAAGAGTTATTAACCTCTTTATTCTGTCAGGATTTCAACTGTTTTTTTTTGTGTGTTAAATTTGCAACATTCGCTGCGATTACCTAATCTTGGGTTTTTTTATTATAAATTTGTACGGAATATTTTGTCAGTGTATCGATCATGTGTCTAGTGTATATAAACTTCTAATTTCTATGAGTGTATTTTAACTAGGGATTCATAGCGTGACAAGTAACAGGACTAATGTTTCTGGCATGTAGCTCATGCTGGCGGTTTTGTTTCCATCTGACTCATTACACAATTTGATAGTGTTACTGCCTGGTGATTGATTATATCAGCACTGCATCATTATAATGAAACCATTTTCAGAGCGGCCATTACATGGAGCAGGTGTTCTCAAAATGCCGAACAAGCAAAATTAGCTTGTGTGTGTTTTTTGTCTCTGTCTCTTTCTCTGTTCATATGTAAAACATATACTGCTGTATTTGGACAGATAGTAGATAATCCTTCAATTACAGTTATAACCTGGATTCGTGTGAAATTATTACATTACTTGCGACAGAAATTAATGCTAAGCTGTCCGAAAACGTTTTTAGACAGAGATTGCTTTGGCAAAAAATATGTTAAGCTGTCAGAGTAGCACAACAAAATGGAAAATCGGATGAAAGGGAAGTCGTGGGGATGACTAAGTGAATTTGGTAGTTTTTTAATAACCATCTCTCTTTGACTGATTTGTTTTTTGCATTGTGAAAGTTTCTAGTTGTCCAAGGATGCAGTAATAAACACCATATGACACCTTTAGCGACTTTTATTATGAATTTGCTTCTAATCAGGGTTACACATGGCTTAATTTATATGCAGAAGCAAGTCTAAAGTTCATAATAAACTGAAATATTCCATTCACGGCATCGAGTCCGTTTGTCGACCATCAGGTATATGAGTGAGTCACATTATGTGGCTCCAGCAATCGCGGGGGTGGTTTTTATGAGGTTTCCTCTCGGTTTTCCTCCTTAATTAGGCAAGAAACAGTGTGGTGTGGACAATCTGTCATCATATAAGTGAAATACCCTTGAATAAGGCGTTAAACACAAATCCAACAAACTAAAATATCTTCTGATGTTAGTTTAATAAAACTGAAGGCCAGTTCTGATTTCCACTTGTTTTTCATGTTCATACTGTGATTTAGTTTGAAAGCTTCTATGCGGTATTCATAAAATGTCTAAATTAATAACTATCCTGCCTTTGAATCATAGTTTGCAAAAAATTCAAATATCCCTAATGAATTTAAAAATCTGAAAAACCAATAACTTGGAAGTGCCAGTTAAATCAAATACTTAAAGGAATCGGGAAATCTGATTAAAGTGTAATCTGTTAGAATATGGTTGGTTGAAATGAATAAGTCCATGTACCATTTGTTCTTGAAAATCGAAGATTTTAGGATCTGGAAAGCCTTGAGCTATGGTTTGTGTTTCTGTAAGATGGGACATAAATTATTCAAGCAAATGGCCAGCTGGAAGTAGTTGAAAATGGAAAATGAACCACAATGATGAATTGATTCCTTCCCTGGAACATCATGGTATAGCTCTCAAGAACTGGTATACACATGTATCAGCAAAGATCTTTAAATAGAAACAAATCCTAATAACTATTTGAGGGGAAGGTTATTGCCATAGGCAAAGCAATTAACTAAAGCAACAATGATAGTGGGAAAAAAGATTCTGCCTATAAATAAGCTCATGTTCATATGTTCCAATTTGACAACTTTAAAATTTGATGACGGACAAATCAAGGTTTCTTGTTTAGAGAAAGTGATAACTCACCTACAGCACCAACCATTGTCTCTGATACATGTATTGTACATTTAGTTTCTGCAAGCATTGTTACTGCTCATATGAAAATAATTAACCGGGCTAAAAATAACCTTGTGACTCTCTGGCCAATGGCAGTTTGTTTGAACAGTAGCAATGCTGTCTTTACTTAGCACTGGAGGAATATTAACTTTCTAGCATTATCCAAACACTTTAAAACATTTTATGTTTGGGCTTGTGTCAAGTATTGTGGGAATACGCTGCCATCATGCAAGTGAAATACCGTTAAGCATGCATAAAACACAAATCAATCAATCAATCCTGCATGGCAAAACATTTCAAATTTTAAATTTTTTAGTGTGACTTGTTATTGTTGAGTACATTGCCATTAAGGCGGTGAGATACCTTTGACCATCAATCTTCCAATCAACATTCCCAGACCCTCCACTCAGTCAGACTGGGTCACTTTGCACTAGTACTGTTTAACAGCCACCCAGGTAACTCACCTGATCAGCTGATCTGCCTTTGATCTTGAAAGAAAACGTTTCACTTATGGGCTATTTTTGTACCGTTAATCACCCTTGATAATTTTTCTTATTGTAATCTTAGTTTGAAGGGTTTGATAAACACATAGATCACATGACAAGTAGGCATTACAGGCATGCAAAGATTGTTCTTGAACATCAAAGCAGGATCAATAAAGGTTAACGAGATAGTTGATTGGACGCTTTCTATAGGTGTCCGCTTATACAAACAATCATATCTTTGTGAAAGTATGGTAGCTGCCATTCTGTTGATGCTTTCTGCAGCTTTTCATTTTGATGGAGTGTTTAGATCATGTGACTATCTGTGCAACAAATGAGAGCTTGATAGTGATTTGATGGAACTGTAAACCTGAGAGATGAAAATGATCGGAGATCCCTTACAATGGTCACGGGTCGATTCCAATGATAAGATGTTCCCTTACTTCTCATTCATTGTCCATTAGCCAATCAGAGTCTAGTAAAATATGACATAACTTGTCAACAGGCTTTCTGATAACAATTGAGAAATGTAAAAATAAAAAAATAATTTTTTTTTTTCTTCTTAAAATAATTTGAGAATGAACGTTTTTATAAATGTGAATTTTGATAATGTTGGTTGGAGATTTGTTGTCACGACAACCATTAGAACATAAAAATATAGCATTCGAAAAAAAGATGTCAAGACATGTACTACCAATGGGTTAAAAAAAACGGTTTCTTATTTTATTTTATTTCTCCTGATAATAGGATCATCTGATCAATGTATAGTGTGTATTCATGGACTAGATACTAGGAAATGTCAAGTTGTATGTACATGAATCTGTAAATGGTCTAGACATTAATACTGATAGACCATCTCTTCAGATTTTCTACTCTGGAGGTTAAACTCATTGCCATTTGACCCAATATTCCTAGGTTTTTGTGAGTGGGCTTTTCCTGACTTTATGCAATTTTAAACCTCACTGATTCAATGCCACATGTGACCGGCCATATTAATGTGGTCTGAAGCGGAAGTTAGTAATTGTCTTTACCAATTTTTTCTCACTTAACACAGTATTTATTTTTAGAAATGGGTAGGCTTGAGCTGGATCCTCCCTGTTGTTGTTGTTAGTAAAGTTTTGTTAGTAGATTACATATGGTAACAATATGCCTGTGAGTCAGTCAGACTGTGAAATGTGACTCGGTTTATATGTACTGTTGTAGCTTTGTCCTTAAGTCCGCACAGCAGATCTGCTCATTTCTCTGGCATAATAAATCACCCTGTGATGATCTCTGTGGACTCTGTGGGGGATGTAGAGGCTGACAGCTTTACACCCAGTCCCCATCAACTACATGAAGAACTTCACATCTCTTCACTTCACTTCTCCGATTTCAGCCAATTTCTGGTGAATAAAATTCCGCTCACATTTGATATGAGAGACCCAGTTATCAGGCGGGTTTATTAACCTGTTACATGCATATTGATAAATTCCCTCTTGGTCAGAGTGTCAATAACTTATTCATACCAAGGAGGCCAGTTAAGGAGGGTTACCCTTTATCACTACAACCCATAAATCTCCTTATCTGAGGTACCAGTACATAGCCAGTTATCAGCTGTTTCATAGCAAGTGGAAGACTTGGGATAAGATACAGGCTATATACTTTTACCATTATGACATGCTTAGCTTTGAATAATTTAATGGTTGGCATGTTAGATGCACATGTTTAAAGATTGTAACCTGATCTTCTTAAGCTTTAACAAGTTAAAAATATTGTTTTGTGTCGATTAACTGTATGCCCATCTGATTTGGTCAGCTGGACCCCACTGCCACAGGGATAACCTTAAGTATGGCGTTTAACCCCAAGCAAACAAATACGGCTACAGGGCCAGCACATTTGCGTGGATTTGATGATGGTTTCTGGGTACTTTTTATGCGGTTTCCCTAGAGTTCTGCCACAAAATTAAGCACTGTGGAATGTCCATGAGTATCTTAGTCAGCAAGCAAGTACAAATATATACTGTGTACATGTTTGATGGTTCTGTCAAAAAAACAAGTTTTCTTTAAAAAAAGGGAAAGGTAATAAAGGATTTGATGGCCACATGTTCAGTCGTTGTTGTTTTCATGCTGAATTCATAGTCTTAAAATAACGTGTGGATTTTTATAGTGTTAATTATTTGCAAAGGAAATGAAAAAAAAATGCTGTGTGTTGAGTTATGCTTAATTAAGACAGATCAGTTGCAACCTTAACTTGTGCATCAATAAAGAGATACTAGGGGGTGTAGTGTGATTTAGTGTAGCACCAACAGTTTACAGCAACCATTTGATCCCAATCCGATAGTGAAGCAGGAAATTACATTGATACTCCAATTGAGCACTGATTGCTTTTCGTCGATAACAAGAATACGTGCAATCTAACCATTTAACACTACCTAATATCGGGCCGTCTAATGCTTCCCTCAAGACTACTGATCTTAACATTGCTCGGAGGGAGCTGATAATAGGTGCTTAGTAATGACCAGTTTGAAAGGAACGGAATAGGTCAGACAAGTCCAGGCAAGATGGTCGCCCGGTGAGATCTGATTCTCTGCTACAGACCTGTACCTTAGGGAACGGATATCAACTTGGGCGACACAGCTAGCATATGTCTCTCGAAGAAATCTGCCTGCTGCTCCTTTAATTCATATTGTCAAAGTGGTCTTCCTCGAGAGGCGAGTGTGTAATTACTGGTGCTCTGACTCCCGGCCTGGACTGACAAGCACAGTGTGATACTACCA
The DNA here is from genome assembly GCA_030265115.1 of Mopalia vespertina. NCBI lineage: Eukaryota > Metazoa > Mollusca > Polyplacophora > Chitonida > Mopaliidae > Mopalia > Mopalia vespertina. The sequence goes on along the minus strand of JAQQZZ010094554.1, from coordinate 2,187 downwards.
CTGGTGAGCTAGTCTTATTTCACTCTGCATTCACCTCTCCACCACCATTCAAACTTGTATTCAGATCATGTCGGAAGTTTTTCATACATCCCCTACTCAAATGTTCGATTGGAAAAATAGTTCTCTATACGTGTTAAAGTGTAAATATGGCACCATACAATCCGCTTTTATTAAGACGGGGGATATAAGGGACATGCCAGCATTCGCTGACCTAAATCATTTGGTATTAATCTTTAACCAATAACCTTCTACTAAATATAGCTTAAGCAGTTTTCTTAGATCACTGTGACTGATTTTCTATGGTGTAGATTAGCTGTATGTTGTCTGTCAGTCATGCTTTATTGATTTACGGTGTTGTTAAATTGTGCTGGTAGGGCTGGGTGTTGTAGGCGTGCAGCATTGCCAGTGACAGCTCATTCATTGCCCCATACATCCTGGCCGGTTTTATTTGATCTGTTCTATTAAGAAGAGTTTTAATACTTGAGTAGAGATTGAAAGGTGGGCAACCCACGCGGAGTACATACATGTTTTTCCAGTTTTCTCGTTGTGAAGTACTGGAGACTTGACAACCTAACGAAACCTGAATAGGGAACAAGAGAGCCGACAAGGTGTGACAACACAGGCTGCTTGTTTTCACATTAAGAATTTTTGCATAAGCTGAGCACGTTGTGTTGTAGTACAACCAAGCTCTACTTACTATAGACCATAACACAGACACATGCTGACTCAAAAGGTAAGGTGTCCAACTTTCATGTGATTAGTGGTAATACCTTAAGGTTCATATTTACCTGAGGTTTCAGGTGGAGAAAAGACTAATGCTAACTAAAAACATGTTGTCACTAGCTTTAATAGAAATTTTGACTGCTTAATATCTTCCATGTTAATTTCATGTTTCATGTGTATTGGGGTGCATTAAAGACATACATTTTGACCTACAACCTACTGGTTGACACTGATTCCTCTTTGTGTTTGAGAGCTACATGTAGTCAGATGTTATTGCCTATAGGTACATGTAACTTGTGTCAGATTTAGCGAAGCAATTTACAGTTACCGTTGAAAATAGAATGACTTTCCTGTTTCCAATATGATTTTTTTCTGATTTGTCTTTTAATCATTTAATTACTAAGCTTGACAGAAGACAATATAGAGGATCATTTACTGTTGTTAGACCAGCACCATGCTGTACTTCATACAAGAGTTCTAGCCAATAGAAATGCACATAATGGTCAGCTGACTACTTTCAAATCGCGTCCATGGGGGGAAAGCTAGTCGATCACACAGATCATATATATGAGAAGAAGAGTAAACCAAGTTGCTTTGAATCTGGAGATCGTTTTATATACTAAGAATTCCTTAAGGTGTATAAAACAGCACAAGTATGCCTCGATGTTTGGGCGTAGGTTGCAGAAACCAGTTGGGGGTAGAGTAAAGGAAAGACGCACACTTGTGAGGGAAGTCATTATCTCTGATGACCTTGCTGTATAGTCGATGGCTGCGCTTTCAACCTCATTAGTTGCTTGTACAGGAGTTCCTTTTTTTCATCATTAAGAATGTTTGACAAAGCCCTGCCAGAGTTTTGGTTGCACTGGGTGATTATTGTGGTATAGTTTTTACAAGCTTTTTCTCCTGGAAATGATTAAACCATCATATAGTAAAATACCACGAGAATGACGTTAAACACCAATCAAATAATAAAATTTGTTGTTTTCCTTGATTAAATATAAGGCAAAATGACAGTATTATATTATGAGTGACTGATTCATTAATAGGAATTCTACTTCATAGCAGGCCTGTGTGTTGGGTAGAACAGACAAAACTGTGTCTTCCCATGGTTATGCAAAGTTATTTTAGGAGGACTTGATTTTTAAAGTTATGTCAGAAAAGATTACAGCACAGGCCTGCATAGTAAATTTTAAAGGCAACATTTCAACTTCTATACAGACATTGTAAAATGTTTAATAATTGACTAAGTTATTAAAGAACTCAACGTAACTGACTGCTATATGAGTTAATGAGCGAAATAAAGCCCAGCTAGTGTGGTGTCAGTTTTGCATCATGTGATTGATGTGTCTTCGTGTTTGTTACCAATGACAATGAGGGTGGTTTCTAATAATTTGGCCCCGTGAGGGAGCGGGTGGGCCATGGCCCTGCAGAATATTCCCTCGGCTTCCTCGGTCGATCGTAAGA
>JAQQZZ010094543.1:0-17236 GCA_030265115.1 Mopalia vespertina | reverse complement strand
ACACATTATTGTGTTTAAAAAGTGTTACAGTTTCGCGTTTATTATTGCGTTTAAAACCTAAATGTTTGGATTTACAGCAATCCTAGCGAAGAGTCCACGACGATTCTAATTTTCTGAGAAGACAATATATATGTTGTATTTAACATTGCTACTTTGGCTTTTACTTGCATCTAAACAGCAATCGTAACGAAGAGTTTTCTCAGGAGACAATATGTTTGCTATTTAGCATTGCTAGTTCTACGCTAGCTTGCATCTAAATAAGCAATCCTAGCGAAGTGCACGGCGATTCTAATTTTCTAAGAGGAAAATATATCTGCTGTATGTAGCATTGCTAGATTCGCGCTAACTTCCATCTAAACAGCTCTTATATAGCAAAGAGTACGACGATAGTAAATGTACCCCTTTGACAAGACATTTGCTATTTAGAGTTGCTAGTTTTGCGCTTGTCGACGTCGACATCTATTTTCTCAGCCGACATTATATCTGCTATATTTGGCATTGCTATAGTTTCGCTCTAGCTTGCATCGTCCGTCCGTCTCCTTTGTTTTACCAAGAAAAACTTATAGTTTACTCAGCAAATTGTTACAGTATTTGTAATAACAGAATAAGAATGGAATGGTTTATTTAAACTATCTACAGTAGTACTTCTGAAGATGGTATAAACTGAAATATATAGTCAACCTGAATGGTTCATAATATGTTGGAGTTGTCACTATACTCTACTATGTGAAACGTATCAGTGGAAATTCAAATATTTGTAAATAACGGGGTTTACAATCCAGATGTCAGCAGTATGTTAACGTTTAGCCTTTGTAGTGTTTCTGTATTTGTCCTGTCTTGTCCTTCTTTGTTGCCAGTGGTTTCGATGGTGGTTTCCTTCAACCATTGGGATGGCACGCCGTCATATTAGAGAAATAACCTTAAATACGGCGCTAAACTCCTAACGGTGCCGTGCTAGGCCGGGAGACCGGGTCAAGTTGCAACAGGGGAAAATTGCGACAGTAGGGATATTTTTGCCACTAGAAGGCCAATCAAGTGTAAGCTTCCCCTGTAGTAAAAACATTGTTTAGCCTTGCTTTCTACCATAGTGAAAGTTAACTACAGAGCTGCATTAACATTTTGAACAGAAAAATCGTTTTGACGCTTAATGTAAATTATGAGGTATGCCGATAATTTTATATTTTATTTGATTATTAATATACCGAGAAGATATGATTCATATTGATGTAAAGCAGAAACAATAATGTATAGTCAGTGACAAAACCAGATTTGTTCAGTTTGTTTGGCAATATACCGCGTCAAGTGATTCAAATTTCCCAAGCTTGAGGTAAGTTGCAACGTCTGACAGGAGTGTATAAATTAACCAATTTCAGACAGAATATTTGTACTATCAAAACAGATTTAGGTTATGTAATGCAGTATTGTTGACTTTCTGGTGTACTTATTTGCTTACATATCGTATTTCAACTAAAAAGTTATGCAATGTGCCCCGGTCTCCCCTCAATAAGGGTATTAAATTGTGTTTATTAAACTACTTTAATACTTGTACATGTAAATAATATTCACCCTCTCCACATCATAGTGATTTGACACCTGGTGATTTTACAGGCACAGACAGGTCATATACATGCACCACTGGATTTAAAACGCATCGGTCTAAACACAGTAACTCAGATTGCTTATAATCATTCTTAGAGCTTCTGGGGTCTTGGCTGTCCCATCTTTGTTAGCCATTTTTTTTAAAACTCAGCAACATGTAAGGGGTCGATGTCCGGGAAATTAGCATCCGTTTCTGTTTAACCGGGCTTTTGTCAACAACAGTAGTTGATTTTGTTTTCTGCTAGCCAACGCTGATTTCAGCTTAAGAATGTTTAAATAAATTGATATGATACTTTTTTTTCAAGTGATACAACAATGTGCAGCGATGTTTCTAAAAGTAAGACAAGCAAAATATTTTAAAAGTAAGAGAAATCCGGCATGTCAGCGTCAACATTGGTTTTCCCGCCATCCGGTGTAAATTCTATCATAACCATCCGGTTACCCAGTGACGAAGCCAGGAGTTCAATAAGGGGGATGTGGTCCAATGTTCAAGCCCAATTGTGAACAAATTAACATTTTATATCGGCCCAGTTGGAATACTGTACATAGAATTCAAATAACATGTCTACAGATTAATTCATAGAGAGTATCGTAACACTGATGTGTTTACATTTAATTACCTAGAATGTGATTGTGATTTCATTGATAATTACATCTATTACTCTGTTAAGGTTCATTAATTTAACTAACGAAGCGTCCAACACATTAAAAACAAAGAATTACGTTGATACAAGTTTCCCTTATTAACGGTAAAATCAATCGCCTTTCTACCGTATGTATCTTAGACCGTGTATAATCTGGTGGTCAATAGTTTCCGACTCCGAATCAGTCCAGTAATCTACAACATTCTTGTTATTATAAAGAGGGCTAAAAATGAACTAAATTTATGAACATAATTAAATTGAATGTGATTACAATAAAAAAAACGCTCGTATTGCTCAACAGACCAAATGGGCCCACAACCCGCACCCCTCCACCAAGCACTGAAACAGCTGTATGTATACTTGTGACGGAATCACCTGTTACATTTTCTTACAAGCTAAAGAATAAAAGAACTCAAATATAAAGAACATTGAATTCTTCAACACTTCACCTGTCATATACAGTTAAATACAAACGGAAGTGGTCTTCCGTACGTTAAGCTCGTACGTTGCAACTATTATATATTTATCTATCATAAACAATGTACAAATACTAAGCTACAGTGGTTTCAATACCGTATTAACCACCGCATATTGGCAACCAATAAATATGTTAATATAATTAAGGTCTTGCTGGTACCCTTGGTCGATTTTCAGAACACCCGTTGTATTTAGTCTTTTATGCAGAAGAATATAAATCTGTATCATTTAATTTATATATTTTTTGAAAGCTTCAATACTCAGGATTAAATATATGTGCAAGTGGTGAAAATTTAATCACTATTTATGAAAATATTGCAAAATGAGTAAATGTCACCAGAAAAAATAGACTGCATTTTTCATGGTTTATTTCTCGAAGTGCAATAACGATAAGACTCAATAAATTAGTTGACCGAGACGAATAGTCCTTGAACAAGTAAACTGAGCCGCATTTTTTGGAAATGTTGATTAGAACGATCCCAGTGGATTCGTTTGTCTATCCCAACTTGGAAAGTCTTATAAAAATAAGAAATACAAATTTCAGAAAACATGAAAAAAAATCAAGGACGAACGTCTAAAAAGTGAGGCACGGTTTACTATACTGCATTGTGCTCTTTACAATGGTACAACTTCGGAGTTTCTAACATCAACAGTTTTCTAGAAATACGCCTTGGAAAATGTTTGTGCATGGGAGAACTAAATTATAGGCTCCAATTTAACTACTTGTAATTAGAATTTCGAATTATTTTCTTCACCAACATATAGTTTGAATACCTAACGATAAAATAATGTTGTTCATTTTAAGCCCAAGGGGTCCAGCAAGACCTTAAACAACGGAATGATGACTATTGTATATTTTGCAACGCTACAAGGAAACAATTGAACACCTTTGTGATTGTGAAAAAATGCGTTAGGCCTACTTGTGGAATAAATTAGCATGTTACATATTTGATGTTACAGATAAACCCATTAGCTGAACAAATATTGGATTTATGTTTGGAAAATTTGAATCCGGTCATCCATTTAAATTAATAAACTATATATTCCTTTTGTCACGTTATTATCACATATACACAAAACGGTGTCAAGACTATCTGTATTAGAACTTGAATCCTGTTTAAGTCAACATGTCAAAATGGAAAAATAGTCTGCTCTTAAAAATGATAGGACAGAAAAATTGAATTATATTTGGATAGATTGGTTAACGAATTTAAACTAATAGTCTTTGTCTACTATTGCAATTTAGAATCTCATATATTGTAAGGTGTGTAGGGCATACCTGTATCATGGTATTAAATGTGCTTTGTTTGTGGAAAAAAGAAATATGTATGATAAAAAAACATTTCCAAGGAAACACTTAGGCAGTGGTAGTATTAGTTATATTATGACTTCTGTCCACAAGAGACAAAATAAAAACAAGGCTGAAAATAGAAAAATAACAGCCGCCAATCAATAATGTACAATGACAAAAAGATTTTTTAAGAACTCAAAGAACATTCATGTCCTCTGTGTCATTCGGAGCGTACTTTAACACTTACCAGTTCATGGAAACACACCGCTGATGATTTCCGGAATACGAGTAGAAGAATACGCCTTGAATCTAAACACACGTTATCACTGTTTTACAACGGTTTGTTGAAGTGAAACTATGCTTACGTAACACCGTTACCAGTACCGATCGAGGCTTATCTCAGATGCTCCAATTCGAAGACCCGTTATTCTCGTGCCCAGTGACCACAAACTTTTTTCTATGAAATGAAAGTTAAAATATCGATATAGGCCTAGATAGGCCTGTATAACGTAGTTCTATGCATTGTCTGCATTACAACTCGTTACAATCTAATGTATATTTAATTTGTCTATTCTCGTTATTATTTTTGTGCCCAGTTACTACAAACTGTTTTCTTCGAAATGAAAATTAAAGTATCGATATAGATAGGCCTGTAAAACATATTATTATCCGTCAACCAAATTCGTTGTGTTCTGATGGGTCCGTACACCCTTCGAAAAATGTCAATAACTAATAGTCCTGTGTATTGTCTGCATTACAACTTGTTACAATGTAATGGATAATAAATTTGCCCAGTGACTACAAACTTTTTTCAACGAAATGAAAGTTAAAGTATCGATATAGATAGGCCCATATAACTTAGTCGTATGTTTTGACTACATTACAACTTGTTACAATCTAATGGATAATAAATTTGCCCATTGACCACAGTGACTAAAAACTTTTTTCAACGAAATGAAAGTTAAAGTATCGATATAGATACATGTAGGTCCATATAACTTAGTCGTATGTTTTGACTACATTACAACTTGTTACAATGTAATGAATAATAAATTTGCCCAGTGACTACAAACTTTTTTCTACGAAATGAAAGTTAAAGTATCGATATAGATAGGCCCGTATAACATAGTCATATGTATTGTCAACATTACAACTTGTTACAATCTAATGAATAATAAATTTGTAAATTTGCTGGGTGTTAACTGTATTTATCGGTTACATCCAGGTATCTGTCGATACAGTCTATACTGCATTGCCGATACGGCTGATCCATTTTCCGTCGGAGAATGTCAGTATATTTACCAGTCTATGACTTTTTCGGACAGAAATAATTCTTTGAAGTTAAAGCTTGTGTGCACCTAAATGTTCGATTAAGAGTCCTTACCTTCATCTATCAGTGCAGTGGCGGTTCCAGGGTATTTAAGGATGGACAACCCCTTTGAGGCCAAAATTGTTCATGTTTTTAATTCATTTCTTTATGAGAACAATCTCTGCTTTATCCTGCATTTTGTGAAAGCTGGATGGGTTTTGCACGATTTCTAGCACTTCATGTTTTGTCAAAATCTAATTTTTTAACATGTTTTCTCGCAAACCCTTTGAGCTACACCCGTGAAATTCGGCATGCTTATTAGTGACATCATAACGTAGTAAAGGGTATCTCAATTTTGTTTTTGCCTAGTTCTCTCTTTATAGCAATTTTTTAAAAATTAATTATGAAAATTGGACTTACTGCAAAGTAAGCCGAATTCAAATTTAACAACTTCTAGCTGGAATTGTTATATAACTTTTTCACAAAATGCAGAGAAAAAAAAAGAGAATATTCTTCTAAACAAATGAACAATTTTGAACTCTAAGGGGTTGACCATCCTTACAAACGTGGCTGGAGGGGCTGCAGAAATATATGCAGGGCTTGACAAAAAAAACACCAAAATCGACTACCAAATATAAGCTTGTGGAAAGTTTAATAGATAAGCAGCATTTTAAACAGTGACCATGCTTTGATGACCAGACTTGCTGCAATTTATTACTTTCAACAAAGACGAAACAAACAGCAATTTTCTGTCATTCACAATGGCACATCTGTGTTGATTAATTGTCAATCGTCTCGTTTTACATTAACTCATAGAAGACGCACTGAAAGTTTGAGGTCGACCATCCCATCCGAAAAGGCGAAAGTCCAGGGGATTCCCCGGGACCTCTGAAAGCTGTGAATAGATTTATGGGCCAAACAGCTATCTATTATATTTTGAGTGATGACATTTAAAGTCGGTCCCATAATAAAAATCACTTTATTTTGTACAAATGTACCACAGTTTTACCAAAAAGTAAGGAAATCCTGTGCTCATAAACATCGATTGCCTATCATGTATAACTGATTCATGTTCAACCATTATACGACTATATTTTAATATTGCTAAACCCCCTAGGATGAAATAGGGGTATTCTCCTTATACAAACCATTAACATTAAACCATGCCCTTCTCCAATATGTCTTCATTGCTGACGAGCCACAAAGTTTTGTGACTCCTGTGAAATAACCGAGATTTTAGAGTCATTAGGTAACAAAATGAGCTGGGAAAATCCCGCAATTGTCGAGGATTTGGGAAATTAACCGGACCAAAGTGATACCGGGGTAACAGCAGCCCAACTATTTTGTAACCACCAAGTACCATCTAGCTTTTCGACGCAGACTGCAACTTTGGAATATACCCGCGCCATCGCTATCTTACCAGGAATTCACGAGGTAGAGCTTTTCGTTTTAGCCATGTATATTCTAAAATTCTAGAGAACCGGTTTAAAACGTTAATCTGTCTGGCCGCCTTTAAACATAGTTCGGGTGCATGTGAATTAAAATTAATTCAAATGGACACTAAATAATTTTATATTTTCTTGCATGTACAACGATCTTTCATATGTGTATTTACAATGTGCATCCTCCAGTGTTCGTATGATAATGTGTGTGTTTTTTTTACCTGGATGATTTTCTGTGCCATATGATGTATATGTTTATAGCACAATATATAGGGTTAATTCCTTCGTCTTCCTTCGCCAATAGAAACCCATACTGAAGCATGTAAATTGATCCGCCGCTACAAATGGCCTCACAAAACATGTATCTGATTAATTCGTTTTTTTTAGATGCACTAAACACAATGACTAGTATTTTTCCTACCTACAATATTTCTTTTCAATTTCAGGGTACAATTTTATTTGTGCAAATGGAGTTACTTAAACAGGTCAACCCAGGTGAGAAATTCAAATAAAACTTTAATTTAAACTTGAAGAAAGAAAGTAGGACTAAGATTATTTGATCTACAATATCCCCCCAAAATCGGGAAAAAAACAGATATATGTTTTGAGAGGCCGGGTCGATTTCCATCCTCCATCATGGGTTTCTATTGAAGGGACGTAGGGCTTAGACGAAGGAATTAGTCCTATATATTGTGCTAACATGTATACTGTCCACGAAACCGTTGACAGGATACACAAACGCAAATAAAATGCGTCTGCATTTTTACGCAGCATAACCGGGTTGTTTGCACTTCACATGACAGTCCCTGGAATTATTGTGTAGCACAGCAGATACTTTAAGTGGTCAAATGAATATTTGTTTGGTAGTCTTCCTGTACTAAATTTCATTCCAAAAGAATATCTATAAGTTCAGTTAACATTATTTGCATGAGAGCAATTAGCAGCAGGGTGAAGAGTGGCACGTCAGTTAAGAACGTTGATTCTTTTTTAGTTCACGACCTCGTTGAACAGAGTCCGCTTGGCAAAACAATAAGTGTCAAACGACATGGGTCGTTTTTAAGATAACGACCGATTGAAGCCGCGAAAGAAATATGGATACAGTCCCTTATATAACTGTGTCTCTGATACATTTAAAAACTTTCAGAGTGACTCGGTCCTCTGAAAATATATTTGGAGTAGAAAGTTTTTAAAGTAGAATTAGATACAGAACAAAGTGCACATGGACGAGAACAAAGAGCAAATCTCACGATAAACAATCGTGAAGTAAAACTTATTTTTGACCGAGTCTTTTCGCTATTACTCAAGGGAAAATTTGGATAATTTAACTCACAGTCCATTTGTTATGGCGAATGATCAGATATGGGGTCTTGAGGTTTAGTCTTACGCGACCTGTGGGATTAGTTTCCAGTTGGCTACTTATGCGGCTAATCGTCAGCGATACTCTCATTAAAGATTAACTTTACTCAATAGTAAGGCTCTTGATGGGCACGTGTGTCTCCCCGTCCCACCGAAAGCAACCTCATATTTATAGGGCTCTGAAGGCTGCGCTATACCATAGTTTCCATTTGACAGAAGAAGGTTTGAGAAAGAAGTTCTTCTCTGCCAAACCGGATGTTCTTTACTCACACGTAAGACTCATCATGCATACGTGCGTGCCCCCCTCCCCCACCCCCCACCCCCCGACACACACACCGAGCAAGCAAATGACTCTAGTAACACACGGCGAGTTCTAGCAACTTTTATCAAAGAACGCTCGCTTATATCTGTACTTTCGTGGAGGCAAGCAATTCGACCCCAGCAAGAAATACGTGATTGGTGATGATGCCGATGCTAAAAAGTTGGTCACCTCACCAGGAAATGTAAACAACGGGGTCGGAAGTCTTTCACCGCCTTTTACATAGCATCAAACCTATGTGACGCGTAAATGTTCCTTTAGTCAAACTTGGTTGCGGATGTGACATTCCAATGCTGATTAGGTATGCACACCCTTGGGCTGGGGTGTCTGTGGTTTGGCACCTCAGATTAGTTTTAACTTGGTTCTTTTTGCTAATGGGTAGTACCAAACCACATACTGACCTTAAAACATATGCTAAGTTAACTCTGCACCGAGCGTCCATCCGATTGCGATCGTTGTGTAGAGCCACTTTTATTTGCATATCGCGAATTCCTACAAGACAGCTTAGGTGTCTCGACGTTTGAACTTCTGTATGGGAGAACAGTTCGCAGCCCATTAACTATCTTACGACACCTTTTGACGTGACCTGTACGCACTACTTACGCATACGTCGTTGATTTGCGCAATCGACAGGAACGCGCAACTCAAACGGTTTTACGTAACTTGTCATCCAACCGACACCCCTCTTTACCATGTAGATATTTGGCACGCCATACAGAAAAATTCAACACACGGATATATATATATAGGCGCACGCGTTTATTATTTATACAATATCTGGATTTTCTTCACGTATAAAAGTCATAGTTCACTGCTGTGAAAAACGCTTTGTATTATTACTTTCTGAACGTTGACCCTGTCTTGACTACAGTTCTTTTTTTGAGTGACGTCTGCACACTCCAGTTTGACAAATTAAACGGAGGACTCCAGTGTAGATTGCACTGCACCAAACACGGACTAGTGAAATTGATTTCAATACGTCAGAGAAAATGAATTGATACCTTAATACAACAGAACAGCATGTTTCATTCTCTTTCAATTAGCCATGCTCCTATCAGGGGATTTGCCATGCTAATGAGTTTACAGTTGTTATAATTAATCAACAAAATATTTCTAAATGAAGTTTCTAAAACCATAAATATTGTTCGAGTGAGTTATTTAAATAGATAACCCACAAGACGTGGCAAATCGAGTGAGTTTCTCCCTTCACCATTCACGATGTTCAAACTTCATTGTGTAATATCCTCTATATATTTTACGACTATAAGCCTACACACAAAAATACAAGAAAATGCACACACGTCTGACATTTTATTTCATTTGAAAAAAATAATATACAGTCGAATATTGCTTTATATATATATTACATTTCTTGTGATAATAACGAAAAAATATAGCCTCGTAAAAACGCGCATGACACATATATTACATTTCATTTAAACGGATAATGAGGTTTGTTTGTTTGGGGTTTATCATCGTTCACTAGAGTATTTCAACTATATGACGACGGATGGTCCACTTCACACTGGGCCTTTCTTAAATACGGTGTAAAATCCGAAATAAAACCCTGATTAAGAAAAACCTATCGCGATTGTGGGAGCCACATCGTACTCTTTAACATACCTGAGATCGACAGACGGACTGAAGCCCTTGAACGGTGCATGTATGCCTACGGTACATCGGTACATCGGATCAGCAGACCCATAGGCAGACCGGAGGTAAAAAAAAGCATCGAAAGTTTCAGTTGGTCAGCGTTTTTCCTTCCTCCTATCACAGATGGATTATTGGTATATACATATGTACATAAATATGTCGTTCTGTTCTAGCTCTGGCTAATGCATTGTTTTATTTCTGTTTTGGTAAAATATATATATACTTTATTAAAATAAGTGACGGCGTCATAGGAACGTCGGTTAATTAAAAAATCCATGAATCATCATAATTATGCCCTAGGTAAACTCGTAGAGACAAGATTCTGGGAAGATCCTTATCCCGATACTTAGGCATACACTCTTAGAAATAATGGTTCTTTGATAAAAGAAGAAAGAGAGAAATACTCGGAACAGCTGCTGGTAGGGTTCCATACAGAACCATAAAGGGTTCCACCAGACCCATGATGGAAGAACATTAAAAGGTTCCATTATAGCCCCTATTTTTCAAAGAGTGTACATAATGGATTGGGGTTAAGTGATATATAATTAAGGGAAATATAATTCATTCACATTTTCGAAAGAGCTGGTAAATGATTGGTTAATATTCGGCTGAGGGCGGCGTTGACCGTCAGCATGATAAGCGGCACGGCCATAGTGAGTGTCGAAAATTAGTGTTTAATGCTAAAGTAGTGGGTGGTTGGTAGGGAGTTGTATATTGCTCTGGTGCTCTCAGAGCTGAGGAACACATGGAACCGATCTTTTGTGATGGGTTTGTATTAGGCTATGTCCTGTGATTGTCCTGTCTTTGTTCCGTCTTTGTCCTGTCTTGTGTTTGTTTGTTGCCAGCTTCTTCGAGGATGGTTTATCTTCACCCCTTGGTCCGGCATGTTGTCATGTCAGTGAAATAACTTTCAGTGCGGCGTTAAACCCCAATCAAACAAACAAATCAACGCTAAAGTAACGATTTTCGTAATCTGACTAAGATCAGCATTTGAACGTTAATAAATATGATCCTAATCCAAATATAACACAAAAAACGATTGATGGGCCAAGAACGACCAATCACAGAGCTGCTCCTAAAAACTTGGTAACGCCAATGCGATGAAATTTGCTGAATCCCCCTATTCGTACATTTTTAATAAACAAATAAATTCAAGCAGCCATCTTTGATTAACCTCATAATCCCTGACGTCATTGAATGTCAATAACAAGAGGATTTTCCTGATCCCAACATAACACAAGAAAAGTCTGGAAAGCGTTTAAACATCTCGTTTAAATTTCGCATGCTGGAACTCGATCTTAGTGTTTGTTGACGTCACCCACGTGATCCACATCTGCATCTGAATCAATGGCGCAGATGTTCTTTTTCGCCGACGTCACCAGTATTCCTGCTTTTTGGATTATGTGTCTTTACAGTCAATCACAAACGTTCACTGTAAAACTGAAAAATAAAGAATAAAATTGTCATCAAAAATTAATCAACATTCAATTGAAAATCTGTGTACATTTTCGCTGTTGGTAGTTTAACTTTGACCCGTGATCTTTGATGAGTAAACACAAACCGGCTGATAGCACCACCAATCCATTATGTAACCGTCAAGTACCATCTAGTTTGTCAACGCAGACTGGCAACTTTGGGATAAATCAGCTCCATTGCTGTTTTACCAGGAAGTCACAAGGGGGCTCTACATTTACAAATATAAACCCAGGTCCATAAAAATTTGAAATGTGTAATGTCAACACAAAATTTAATATTTTTTTCATTTAAGAATGATTAAACTTGTTAGTATCTTTATAATTTGTTTGTTTGTATCATTGGGTTGACTCTGGTATCTTTAAAAATGGAATTGGATTGATCTACAGATGAATGACATCATAGCATAGTGCCGGTGTATTTATTCAGCTGTTATTCGCTTACGACAACCGCACAATTAACGCCGCTTAAGCAAATATCACTACATTCAAAATAGTCCTGGTTTATGACCAAGCGGGCTGTACGTAAGAAGTCATGGAGGTAAGCCAGCTTCCGGTTTTAATCAAATGCGCAAAATCACCACGACCGAAAACCAGTAAAAAGCACATCTATATTTAGGCTTAAACTGTTAATAAATTAGCTATAGGTTTTCTTATCTGAGGGAATTAACTCTTCAGCTTTTCTAGTAATTTTAAATACTGCCGACTTGATAAAGTAAGTAAGTAAGTTTTTAGTTTATTATCTCCCCTTATTTTCAAGAAGATAAAGAGAACTAAATAATTTACATCATAACTAAGTAGGTAGGTTAACAATTATAGTTGTACATCGGGACTTAGAACCTAGGGCGTGGAGTTTTGTTTACTAGTTTGAGCCCTTTGTGACAAATTAGGCAAAATTACTCATTATGTTTACATTTTTATTGTTATAAAGACTATTCACCCAAAATAAGCTGTATGATTCTGTGAAATACGGTGAGATATATTGCTGTCTAAGTGTGGCAAAGAAATGCCACAGTTATTATTTAATTAACTGATTTATTGATTGGAGTTTAACGCCGTGCCTAAGGGTATTTCTCTTATATGACGGTGGAGTAGCCAACAGTTATTGCTACTAGCATGCTCAAACATAAAATGTACAGTGTTTTGGCCTGTTCAAATTATTGTTCCTCCCATGCTAAGTAAATCAGTGTGAGTGTATACTTGAAAGATACTGTCCTGGACAGAGGGATAAGTTATCATTTGACTTGATTTGTTTGTTTTGTTTGATTGGGGTTTAACGTCGAACTCAAGGATATTTTCACTTATATGGCGACGAATTGTCCACTTCACACTGTTTCTTGCCTAATTACGATGCAAAACCGGGAGGAAACATCGTAGAAACCACACCCACGATTGCCGGAGCCACATCGTGTGACTCACTCATGTACCATAAGGTCGATCCCGTGAACGGTATATCGAAGTAGGATTAGTAAGCGGACACACTAATCACTAAGGCACTGCTGCGGGCCCCTTATTTGACTCGAGTGTGCCCGATAAAATCGTTAATCCTACTGACATACCTCTGGACCTGATTGATCAAAGGTGGGGAATGTAAACATCTTATCAACTATTTCTTCAATATTGTCTTCCTACAACGGATTGGTTGAATGATTGATTATTGATTGGTTAATCGGTTGAATAATTAGTCAATGGGTTAGTTGATTGATTGATTAATCAATTGGTTAACATATTGTTTAATTACTTAATCGGTTGGCTGGTTGATTGACTGGTTAACGGATTGATTACTTAGCTAATTGATCAGTTAGCTTATTGATTAATTTATTGGCTTCCAGATTGTTTAATTAATTAATTGATTTGATGATTGGTTGATTAATTAAATGGTTAATCGTTTGCTTAATTAATTGATCGGTTTGTTGATTGGTTGATTGATTGATTAATTAATCTGGTGATTACTAAGTGAATTGGTTATATGGTTGATTGATTGACAAATTGGTTATACGGTTGATTAATTAGCTAATTGGTTTCATGCCTGGTTGATTGATTGATTAGTTAATCGGTTGATTAATTAAACCGGCTGGTTGTTTCATTTTTTTTTTGAAGAATTGATTAATTAATTCATCGGTTGGTTGATTGGTGGAATGATTAATTACAATGCTTGTTTCTGTAACTTTAGTATGTCATAAAACCCAAAGCAAACAGACAATCAAGTGGCATTAAAATGTAAATGTGGTTTTAAGCTTACCCCTTGTTGAGAATCGCCGAGCTCGTAAATGTTGGGTGTGGTTCGAATGTTTCCTGGGGGGTTGTAATGTTTTAGTTGGATTCCCCCTGACATGTTTGTATCTCTGTGATACCAATCCTCATCAAAACTAAAATCAAAGTAAAAACGTTTAATGTTCTCAACAAGAGTAGGGGGCCTAGTGTAAGTCCTTGGCGGGCTCCATGCGTAAAAATGGGTTGCAGAATAGCTTGAGTCACCAAACTGAACCGCCTAGCATGGACTGTATAGTCCATATATTCCTTTTCGCTAAATTAAACCAGATTTGACGCCTCATCGAATGATTGATCGAGTGGTATAATGGTCACATACCACTCGATCGATCATTCGATGAGGATTCAAATATGGTTAAATTTAGCGAAAAGGAATGAGTGGTTGACGGAAGAAGTGCTTTTGATGGGTCACATATAGTTGGGATTCAGACTCACGGGTTGTATTCATGAGCAAAAATAAGACCATCATTAGGAGCGTAGTCTATGGCGTTAGTCAGAAAGTCATTATTGACGGGGCTGGGGTATATGTGGCGGTCGAATATCACAGCCAAAAGGTTTGAAAATTCTGAAATTGATAGAGCGCTGAAAAGCACTCTGAGCTTTTTTATTCAATGGCATGCATATATTATCATTAAAGAATTGTTGATCAGTTTGACGGAATCAACCACAATGGGGTTGGCCAGTAGCTAAAAAGGGAGATAAATCTGTCACTCATATAACTGACAGAGCCCCATATGTCATTAACTAACTAACCATTCAATTTAATCACATATTCATACAATGCTATTGTTAGACAATGGTATAGATGTCAATTTTGATCATATGAGTACATATTTATCTCCCCTTTTGAACACCGACCAACCCCATTCAATTTTATACTATATTATTCATAGTATAAATAGATGCCATTTCCGTTTATATGAGTAATAAATCTATCTTCCTTTTTGGCCACTGGCACAAAAATGAGAAAATCCTGCACTTATCCGCACTTAATTTCCCGTCATTTGGTTCAAATTTAATTTTTGCGACTAATATATTGCAGCCCAAAGGCGAGGGTCTAGGGGCCACATATGACCCGAACAATCTGAAAATGACGAAGCGGAGAAATAGTTCGGGCAATAAAATTTAGATTTAGTGCCATAATAAGGATTTTTAGTTTAGTCAAACCCAATTTTACTAAAAATAAAGTAATTCTTGTGCTCTTAACATCTGATTCAAATTGAAAAGGTAGGTAATTACACAAATTAAAAAAAAGTTAAGTACGAGTTAAACCTCAATCAAACAAAAAAAACAAATATATTTATATAAAACTCGTGGTCGCTCTGTCATGAGCCTCTGCTTTCGCTTGTACGCCCCATCAAAACCTAAAACCAACTATGAGCCTCTGTAGATCAGTCGGTTAGAGCACTGGGCCTGCTAACCTGTGAAGGCAAGCAAAATATTCTTTCTCTAGAATTAGAATAAATATAAATACCTACCCCGTGTTGTCGTTTTTCCCTTTCATTCCGCGTAGTTTATTTATCAAGAACACAATAATAATGACACTGATCAGGAAAACAGCAACCCCTATCCCCACGCCAAGTCCAATTATGGAGCCTTTTGACATGGCAAACTTGTCTTTTTTCTCTTCACAGAATTCTCCGCTGAATGTGAACTCATCGGATTCAAAGCACCTGGCAAAAAGTAATACAAAATTTTACCTATACGTTTCTTATATGGCCCAGCTGCCTCTGAATACAAAATAATACTGAATTGGTACGGACCTCTTTACGGCGCCAAAAACCCTGTCTGTCCTGTTGGTTGAACACTCACCGAGAGACGGTTCCCATCTGAGAGAAACCCAGGCATGTCCCGCCAAAAATATCGAAAAGTCAATTTAAATTGATCAAAAATGAGTAGGGTATAGAAAAATAAGTAGAGAAAAGATTGATTTTGACGTGAAAATGGACGTCAAATGCTCGTTGTATGGGTCGATCTAACCCACAGGTGTTCAAGAGAGAAATCGGAATGGTTTAAATCAAGGTAAGGCCGCTTATTTCTAAAGGTTAAGAAACTCCTAGAGCGTTGTTAAATTTAACCGAGTAAATCAGTCCAGTGATAACATTATGGAGTTTTGGTGGCTGAGTCTGGAAGCCATTTTAAATTTAACATTAATGTGCTTGTTAACTTATATAATACATTCGAGACAAAGGTCCGAATACAGTGCTTATATTGTCTTCAATCAAATGTTTGAAACGAATCTTTGTAAGCTTTATTTTAACAGGAACGACTCAGGATTATTTTTATGTGAGAATTTAACTAGTAGGATTAATTTTAAGTAATTGTTAAATCGTTGAAATTTGATATATACAGGCCAGCAAGAAAATAGGAAAAGTGAAACGTCGGATTATATCAATTGGGCTAAACGGCACTAGACTTCAAACAATTGAAAGTGGTGAAGAAAATCTGTTTTGTGTAAATTTTTACATCACATATACATGTAGGCCTACGGTTGAATGTTTTCATTTTATTTTGACCGTCAGTATCAGTGCTGTGTGTATGGGGGCTTATAATTCAGAAATCATGAATCAGAAAATAAAAATTACCGGCAAATAGGTTCGCCAGTTTGACTATCCAATGAACAGGCGCCATTCTCACCACAGTCAGGTTTGTCATCTCCACTACAAAGAGAGCAGCACAAGGGGACAATACCGTGTATGAAACATCCATATCCCAGTGGGCATTTTACCACCAGTCTATCGCATGCAGGGTCTCGGATGTTTCTCATAAAATCAGCTGGAAGTATAAGAGAAGGTGAGAGAAATTCATCTTTATAATGGTGTGATAGGGTTTAAAACAATCTTAATCTTTGATTCATTTGCACAACCTGTTAGTCAATTGTTAGTCACCGACAGACGTTTTCATCTGAATATTATTCATGAACTCACACCAGAACGTTACGGAGATTTCCGTTTTTGGTTACCTCCCTTTAGACCATACCTTATCGATTAGGATTCCTTAAATGAACTACACACACCACTTCGGTTGTCATCTTTAAATACAGATCTAATCATTCTCTCTTTTGAGTAGACTTTGACAAAAAGTCAATGACAGGTCATTGGAGTTGAGATGAAACTCTGTGCGTCAGGAATACAATTTAAATTGACAAAGTGATACGATAAGACAAAGTGCAAACTTGTTTATCTCGATTAAATCGCAACTACTTCATTTGTTTTTCTCTCTTTAATTTGGATCCACTTTGCCTCCACGGTGTGGCCATACTCCGGCGAACAGTAGGCTACTTGCAGAGCCACAAACATATCACCATGGTAACAGCTAGTGATATACTTCCTTCCTTCCTTCCTTCCTTCCTTCCTTCCTTCCTTCCTTCCTTCCTTCCTTCCTTCCTTCCTTCCTTCCTTCC